>JAIGNY010002211.1:300000-487500 GCA_020152595.1 Chiridota heheva
TGAATGAAAATATCCGAAAATGAAGAAAATCCCCCGAAAATTGATTGATTGAACGGGATTTTCCGATTAGCAGCAACTTTTGATGGAAACTTAATTTACCAGTACAATTTTTTGTTTGCCTTTGAGATGTGACCCTTCCTCTTTCCCTGCAAGGGCGAAGGAGGAGGGGGGGGGGATCAGGGAAAGATGAAAATGGGGAGAAAAAGTATCATTGCCTCCCCTTCCCCTCCAAAAAATTGATTAATTAATTCAATTAATTTATTAATTAAAACTGATTAATGTTGTATTAACTGCTATTCTATTGTATATCATGAAACATTTGAGATATCATTTTTACAAGGTCTTTCAGCAAAATCATATTAAGCCCCGGCCACAATGCATATTAATGAAATTCAATGTTTTTTTTATTTGGTTTTTTATATAAAATGAACACGTACAAACTAGCTAAAATTATAATTCTACATCAATTGTCCCAATTTTCTGCCAAGTTCAAAAAATATGGTCACGTTTTGCTGTTTTATCCCTACCCCCTTTCCCCACCGCTGTTCCCCCTCCCCCACCCCTCCCCCCTCCCCCCTTTCTTCCTTCCCCACAAACAAAAATAGAGATTGCTTATTTGTGACGGAAATGTAGTATTATGTTTGTATCCCCGATCGGGAGAACAGTTTTGTTCTCCCGATCTGGGGATCCTTTACAGAAGTATCCCACAATGCATCTATCCAAATTCAAAGTTTGTATAGGAATAACATAATAATCAGACACATTTCGAGCGCGGGGAATTCAACCACTGCGAAGGGTTGCAATTTTTCTTTATGATTTGAAATAATGGCATATGAATTATCTTTCCACCGTGCGCTTTTAAAATTCACTCTTAAAAAATCACTTAAAATTCAATTTTTCGAGAAATTTGAAGAAAACGTATGAATTCTTATTATGTGTTACCGTTAGGCAGTCGCGCTTTAACAAGGTTTTCTGAAATTATGAGAAATAACTTTGGGATTTGTGAAAATTATATAGCAATAACTGCGTGATAGTAACGAAGATGTTTTACTTTCGCGAATTGAACATGAACAAAGCAAACTTTGCTACAAACCTTAAATGAAAGGACTGATAAGCGTCTACGACTGAAACTTCACAATAAAAATGGCGGCTTTCAATATATCACTGTAAGTTCAGTGAGCATGCTTGAGTCTCCCGATCGGGGGACTTACTGAGTCTCCCGATCAGGGGACTTACTGAGTCCCCCGATCGGCGGTACGAACCGAACTGTAAGATGAAGACCTCTAAAACGAAGACCGAAGATGGAAGACTGTCAAAATCTCTAAAACGAAGACCTCTAAACGAAGACCAAAGATGGAAGACCAAAAAAAAAAAATATATGTATATTTTCCACTTGTTATTACTTAGTCAGAAACATGATTTTCACAGGACTTCATTAATTTTCATTAATTCTTTCGCATTTTTATGATAATGATTGAAATTTGAAGAAAAAAAATCATCTCCTGAGAAAATAGCCAAAACACATTTTGTAACTGTTTTCCAACATTTTTGTAATTGAGTTCATGTTTACACTATCATAAATTTTTCCCTTGTAATTTTCGAAAAAAAGTTCCATTCTCAATATTTTCAGACTTATTCCTATTTTTTAACAGTTTTTCACCTCCTGAAAAAATAGCCACAACACATGTTTTAACTTCTTTCCAACATTTTTGTAATTCAGTAAATAGTTTATGTGTTTTTTCATTAAGTTTTCAACCTTTTTTAAATTTAAAAAGTTGAAACATAAACTAATTACACAAAAGTTGCAAAACAGAAAAAAATGTGTTTTGATTGACCTGTTGACAATTTTCTCAGAGGGTGAATAAATGTTGAAAAATGTACCATATCTGATACTCTCTAAATGATGAGTATCAACAGATCAACAAGGATCGGTTGTTTTTCATTTTTCCATGATCTTCCTTTTTCATTTTTGAGATCTTTTTTTTTTTTTAAGATTTGCCTATATTGCAAATCTCTAAACATTTCGGTTCGTACCCCCGATCGGGAGAACAATTTTTTTCTCCCGATCGGGGGATCGTTTGCAGAAGTATCCCACAATGCATTTATACAATTTTATGAGAAATAACTTTGGGATTTGTAAAAATTATTTAGCAATAACTGCGCGATAATAACGAAGATGTTTTACGTTCGCGAAATTGAACATGAACAAAGCAAACTTTGTTACAAACCTTGAATGAAAGGACTGATAAACGTCTATGACTGAAACTTTACAATACAAATGGCGGCTTTAATATATCATTGTAAGTTCAGTGAGCATGCTTGAGTCTCTCGATCGGGGGACTTATTGTGTCTCCGATCAGCGGTACGAACCAAACTGCTAAGCGAAATACCAAAATCTGCAAAAAAGCGAAGACCTTGAAAAACAGACAAGATGAGAAAGATTTGATGTTTTTTCCTCGAAAATTACAAGGGGAAAAATTAAAAAAAGTTGAAACAAAAACTAATCACGAAAATGTTGTAAAACAGCAAAAAAATGTGTTCTGGTTATTTTCTCAGGAGGTGAAAAAATGTTGAAAAATAGACCAAGTTGATGTCACAAATTTCAATCATTATTGTAAAAATGCGAAAGAATTAATGGAAATTAATTATTTCTCTGAAAATTATATTTCTGACTACGTAATAACAAGTGGAAAATAAATATTTTGTTGTCTTCCATCTTCAGTCTTCGTTTAAGAGGTCTTCGTTTTAGAGATTTTGAACGTCTTCAATCTTCAGTCTTCGTTTTAGACCCACCCTACGTGCACCATTCATGGTAAAAGTTATTTAAGCAAATTTTTATCATTTAATAATATTTCATAAAGATACAGATTTACAAGTACTACATTTTTATACATAATATCGCATTCAGCTGAATCTGGTTGAGGTAAAATAACAAATATAAAGTCCCGCATAAAAGATTGGCAAAAAATTAGGATAAAATAAGAGACATCTAAATAAGATTTTGATTCTTCGTTCTTTATGACAGTGAATATAATATGAACATTACTTCATTTCAATCTTATCTTCTCATGAAGCTTTATCTTTAATGTATACTTTTTGAGGTGGAACACTGACACATAATCCTAGCTTGAGATAGAAAAACAAAAGTAATATTCACAGTAATGATCAATTTTGCATTGTGTGATTTCATAATGCTTTAGAAACCAATCTCTTCAGTATCATGAATATCAAATTTTAAAAAAGTACAACAATTCTTAGCATTGAAATCTACAATTTATAGCCATTATGTAAGATATGTAAGATCTTATGTCATTAAAAATAGTGCAAAAAGAAAATTAATTCAGTGGCCTCAGTCATTCAGTTGACTGCTTAGTTGAGAGAAAAATCCCCAATCTAGATTTGATATAAATCTCATTCATAACCAAATAAAGACATGAAATGTATTTGTGTATACAATAGACATTAAATCACTTTGATATCTGCTTTGGTGTGTTCATATAAAGTAATTAAAATGTTGATGCTTTAAATTTCGGATCGCTTATATTAATTTCAGTGGGTTTATGCGTGGTTCAAATGACCAGGGATAGACATCTACTGGCTGTAAACATTTGTCAGTTTGTCCACATCTGCAGTTTTTAACTGATTCTGGTCCTAAATATACCCGGATTTACGGCTTAGGGCTGTAGCTTTAAAGTTTGACAAAATTTCATTTTGATTTAATACTTATCGCCGAAAGACGGTGAGTTTTAACAGCGATTACTGACTTTTGTCGGATCCGTATTCTCATGCGTAAACTCTAATACTGTCCTTGGATCAAAACTGGTGCAAACTTGTTCACGTTGGAGCTTTGTTTGCTTGCAAAACAAACGCATTTCCAATTAAAATTACAACCAATTTATAGACTACTTACCACTACTATTTTGCGTACAAATTATTGACTACTTTGAAGCGTTTTGTACGAAATTTATGATAAAATAGGTCAAAATAAGCCATTTTACAATTATTTAGTGATAAGCAATCGAGCACATGATATGCGTAGTTTGCGTATAGGCCTACGTAAAGTTTTCTCACACTGTGCCTACCAATTTGCCAGCGCTTGTAAAGTTCCCAAATGGTAAACTACAAGATCATTCAAACCCCATATTCGAATTTCAAATGGAGAAGAATGGGGAGTGACAGGCCGATCTGTTAGAAAATGGTCTTTTTGCAAACAATTTTGTTGGCCTTTCTTTATTCGTGTCAGACTTAGTTATTGTCAGGATCAAAAATATTAGAATTTGTACAAAAGGTTTCGATACTGGACCAATTATCTTCGATTTTGAAGCGCGTTTTTTTTTTAAATGAGAGCAAAAAAATCAAATTCTGCACCTTTTTATCACTCTTAACCCTAAACTGGACTGAGTGACTGGGACAAACTTAATGACCCTTTGATTGATTTTATCTACCTTTCTGCGCAAAATCTGGATCACATTGAATTTTGCCCCTCTGGCTATTCTTCAGCGGGAAAACACCATTGGATATGCGAATTTCCCAGCATTTAGTTGAAGACATATATACCTAGCTGCCTAAACAGTTCAGGAGATTCTCCTCTTATAGAGAAAATTATTTTCCCCTGAAGGGGGGAAAATCCCAGACGCCCTTTAAAGATTACCCATGATGCCTCTAATGAAACAGCTCAACGTTATGGCACTGAACTTGTATGGGTTCTATAAATTTTATAACCAAGTAGGTCAATTTCATTTTTGCATTTTCAAAATCTATATTTATTAATCAGCAAATTATCCGCTTCCCAAATGGACATCCACAACGCCGTTTAAGAGATATCCAATGACAAACTTACAAATTTTGGCCTGTTTTTGCTGGAGATTATCGAAGAAATGCAAAACACCATCCAGTACCAAACAAGAAAGAGAATGTCCATTGCACCATGGAGCTATTAAGTTATTGCACAAACAGGTATGCACACAAGGTCACTTCGCACATACAATGACCGCATATAAGCTAATTAAAAGCCGTAGGTCAAAGCACTTGTAAATGGAAATCCGGAAGTAACATAATTTACACAGGTTTTTCCCTCTTCGGGGAAAAAAAAAAAAAATTCTCCTAAAGAGGGGAATCTCCCGAACTGCTAAAGAAAACCACAACCATTGTGGGCAAAGGTATGGTCCGTGAAAAATGTTTATCCTTTCGAGAAACTTTTCATTCATATTTAGATGGGATGAAATATACAATCTTGCACCGGATTGGCATAGTAGGAACACACCTCAAGAATACATCTTTGCCTGACCCTAAATGGGACTGCGTGCGTTCCGTGGTATATAGATTGTTTTCCCCATAATGACTATACAAACAAGAGTTTGTCAGCAATAAAGATTAGTATTATTATACTATTATCCGAGTTAACTGATCTAAATCATGTGTGGCATTTTATTCTATACATAAGTGAACTTTGATACCAATGAAATCTTTTCAAAGAGTTCACGCAATCTAGGCCATGCAGGAGTGAAGTACTTGACCAGTAGATATTATTCATGAGGGGACCCAGTTGGGATTTCGTGAATCGTTTTGAGCATAAATCAAATCGATGACATATTTCACTGGTCTGAAACAGAGGTATAAAACTAAATATTGAACCATGGGTCCTAGGATTTCTTCATTAAAAAATGGTGCTTGAATTAAATCTACTGTGTCATCACATCGGATCGTTGAAATTTAATCTGAAAACTGTCTGACTGTAGAACAGTTTTCCAAGTATGTCAAAAGACTACATTCAATTGAAAAAACTCGAGCCTTCACCCTGGTCTCATCGTGAAAGGGGTGAAACTCTTAGTCTGAACATGTCATTCAGAATATGACCATATACTGAGAGTTCCGCCTCCTTGGAAATGATCGTGCTCACAGTTTAACTTCTGTATTATAATGATGAACTTTCAAAAGGCGAATTGGTATGAGGTGATCTTAATGTTGCTTAATGCGATGGCTGAAATGTCGTGTAGAAGTAACACATTCAGATGTTGCTGCAGGTATGTCCTCGTTAAAAGTGCAGATTTTGGAAGCATATGGGTAAAATTAAAGACTGATTGACTCTTCAAACCATATATGGCCACATGTATGACCGGGTGAAATCAGCAATACGTTTTGTGACACAGCACATGTGGTCATAATAGGCCTATCACACTGTAGCACTTGACTATAAGCTAGAAAAGTTTGAGACCGAGTCTGAAATGTTTGCTGTATTTTTCATTTTCCTATATTACAATGGTTCGAAATTCGAGTCTATTTTTCGAACTTTCCTATGCTTATATCTTGTGACAATTTTGACCATTGTAGCATAGGAAAATCAAAAAGAGAATAATTTTCTTTTCCAGTCCGGTTCGTACCCCCGATCGGAAGAACAGTTTTGTTCTCCCGATCGGGGATCTTTTACATAAACGGTGACTAAGAATTATCTCATCGTTAAAAAAGTATCATCGAAAAAATCTACGGGGGAAGGGAGAAGAAAGGGGGTTGCCCCTGCCCACCTCTGACTACGTCCCTGTATACATATGCTCCTCAGCCTAGAAATAGTGAGCCCAAAACATCAAAGTAAAAGGGCCACTTCATTTTGCATTTTGCAATATTTTTAAAAACGTGTGCGCGTAGGGTTAAGTCAGAAATTTATTTGAACTTCCACTGTCTATCGCTCTATAAAAGCTTCCTTTTTTAATACTAATTATAACGCCGAAAACTACTGTGCAAGATTTGATTGTAAATTATTGTCGTATTATAGGCATGTAAACCTGACTAGTCAAGGTATCAGAGCATAGCTGTTTAGATACCATTGTCTTCTGCATTTTTTCATGTTCTACCCTAAAACACTCGACTCGTCATCTGGTCATTAATGTAGTTACTTCATCCAGTCGAAAATATGATCACGATTGACCAGAAACTTTAATCAAAATCACGTGACAATAAATTTGATTTTGAGGGATGAAATTTCATTTAATCTCGATTCTAGAACAGAACAATTTGCTCTAAGACCGAAGAACACATATTTATCGTATGGATACACGATAAAAGATACGACTTTTAAGAATTAACGACATCGTTTTATGTCACAATGTGAGCACCACTTTTTGCACAACAGCTTACGAAATATAACAAAAAACCGTGATAAATTTGACAACCGACCGATACAAAAAAGGATGAAAATCACGAAAAAACGACTTACCAATTCGTAAAGTAAAAACAAAATGTTGTTTAAACTATAGATAAAAAAATAAAAATCTATCTTCGGACAAATCACAAACCAAGAGCCTTGGAAAGTTCTATTCCACTTCGATTAGACCCGCTGTTGGCTTGAATTGGACGTCATAATTATAACGCATGCGCATTGAGTGTATGAAATGAATGTACAACACCAATAAACGATCTACAGCGCTTCTGCCTCTCAAGAGTAACTGATGCTATTGGATGGGAAATAAACGCTCGAGGTTTGCAAAATACTCTTTGATTCCATTGTATATCAAGAGAAAGAGTTTATTTTGTGATTCATAAGAGTAATTTCATACTTAATTTCGAGATGTGTAACCGTCATATCAGCTTTAGCGTTTGAAAAGCTAGATACTTCCCTTTTCTTTTTTTTTTCATAACTGTCAAGTTTAGATAGATAAGTAGGCCCCATAAGTATTTTACGCACCCAATTTACCTCATTTAATAATATGCGGTAACATGTATTACAAATTTGGTATTTTGAAAATTTGTATTCCTATCAGCCAACAATTGAACACAATTTTCTTAAATTTAGTGGAAGGGGGTCTGGAGCCCCAAACCGTGTATTTTGTGGCCCCCAAATGATATTTTGAGGCAAAAGTTTGACAGCTTTGGCCATAACCCAACCCTCCCCAACCCCCCACTCATAGGTCCAGCACTGTTTAATGGGAACCACTTGTTGAATTATTTAGAACACATCACTGTGAAGGGGCAGGCTCCCAAAATAAGTTGAAGAAATGTTGATTTGCAGCTATCCTCATATAGATAGCATGGGACTTCAACATGCTCTGTAGTCAGTGGTGTAGCTACGGGGTGAATGGGGGTGGGACCCCCCTTTTCACAGAAAATTGTCAAAAATTGGGATAATCTTTGTTGTTTATATAAATTTCGCTTTTCAAAATTGCCTTAAGAATTGGGATAAATTTAAACACTTTGTCTTTGGAGGGGGTCTTGGACCCCTCACCTTTTGAATGCTGGCTACGCTACAATCAGTGGTTTAGCTATCGTCCATGGGAATATTGTGTTTGGGACCATTGTCCAAATATTTGCAATATCACATTGCTTGATCCGCTTACATTTACATTGAGATGTACGAAAACACTCTAATCACACTGGCATAGTATGGAGGTTTACCCATTGAAAGTGGTCCCTCATTGGTTAAAATCCCTGGAAATAGAAGCACAAACCTGATATGCTGGCACTTTTACCTCCAAGTCACTTGTGTCTCCTTACCAAGAATGTCGCTGGGGTATTCTGATTGGGTTCAGGGTATTCTGAAAGGTGGTAGTGACGGTGGCGGGATAAGGAAGGGGGGGGGGGGTAAAGGCATCAGTTTTTCAACTGGGAGGATTTATGAGGGTGCCCTGAAGAGGAATGGTTGGATTTCCAACTCCCATGTTCATTTTCCAACTGGCGTCCCATTTTGATGGGAGGCACCCCCACCCCACCCCTTATAGTGACGTCTCTGCTCCTTACCCACCATGTTGTTACACCCCTGGTGTAAATGGTTACCTCTGAAGCATTTATAACTCACCTGTGTAACATAGAACTCCAGACTTGGTTGAATCAACCTTGCAGTTTTAAACAAGTTTGTCCGTCTGTCATGTATTCAAGTGGTTCTTCTTCTGTGCAATGTGAGGCAAACTGTCAGTTAGGAGTGAATGGGATGGGACATGAAGGGCACTGTCACTAAGCAATCCTTTGGAGAATAAAACTCTTGACCAATAGAAGATCATAAATAGTTTCACTTAAGGGGTATAACACCGCTGAGGAACAGTCCCCACCACGGGAGCTCGGATAACCTATAATATTAAAGCACTATTATGAAGGCTGGGGAAACCTATCGCAAACAATCATGGGAAAGGCCTGGGAGGAGTAAAATGATAGGGAAATCAATGACTATGGGCGTACAAGTGATGTAATCAGGGGGTTGTGCCGCGTCTTCTTGTCACTAACTGTCAGTCTGTCAATGTTTTGATACTGTTTTCATCTGGATGCGCTGGAAGATAATCTGAATGATCCAAGGTGCTTCCATGTTCCAAACAGAAGTAGAGTTATTTTAAGTCACTGCAAATTTTCTCTTCACTGAATTCCATCCCCTATTCTGTGTGTATGAACCGTTTTCAGAAAAGGTTCAATGTTTAATACAGGGTCTTATCTAAGGCTTCACATGAGTGGTATAACCCAATAAATAGCTAAATGTGGCACCACCACAGTACTAGAGAGTCCCCAACCCAATGAGCATATCCAAACCAAGATCATGATAGCAATGTTCATATTTAAGGGAAAATGTACCTCTGTAACAGTCATACATCAATATTTGAATGACAGGTAACGTTTAACACAATGTGGTTTTCCTCCCCCTCCCCTGGAAAATCTGCCTCAAACTTTTCAATGAAATAATTGTAGCATTTTTTTGTTTGTTCAAATCCAATTAAATTTTACAACTGATGGTGCATTACTCTTTTCCCCATTATCTATTAAATTATTTCAAGAATGAGCATTTCAATATTGAGCGTAACTTTTCTCTGGGCTGTCAGATTGCATAGAAAGTATTTTCAATATTACTTTTATACTTTCCATCCTTGTTTCTGACAAAAATAAACGAATCAATTGTTGGATTTGTTTAGTGTTACCCAACACATTACTTTCCAAAAGCAGGACATTCAGGTGTAACTTGCAGGTCTGTTACAATAAGCCTGTCTGCTACTTCGATTATAAAAGTGGGTCCATCAGATCTACAGTAACCTAAAACACAAAATACATACAAAACTGGTATGTCTATCCTTGTTTGAGGCAGATGAATTTATAAATAAATAATTTGGGGATAAATAGTACACAAATACAAACATTCATATAACACTTAAGAAAAGTCAAAGGAAATACTTTATTTGATAGTACAATTTATTTATCTCTTTTGGATCAAATGTAAGTCTTGTTTCAACTTCATTTCAAATAAGCAATGCATTTAACCTTTTATATGTATAAGTACTTCTTTAAAGATATATGGATGTGTAGCAGCAACTTATGCTAAATTACGGTACTTTAAAATCCATGGAAAATAGCAAAAAATAAAATCATCCAAATCGGTTAAAAATTGACCATTTTAGAGCATTTTAAATTCTCAGGCCAAAATATGCACAATTTGTGTTCCTCTTTATGTTTCTATTCTGATGTATGAGTGGGTGCAAGTTCCCATTTCCTTATGTAACCCCTTTGTTTTATTTGGTAAATCATTGTTACACATTTGTGAAAAATGGAAAGGAATTTTAACCAAACGTTTTAAAATGTTGACCATAATCTAGCAGGAATAGACTGTCCTCATTTTCAAGAACTAAAATTTAGGAAGGAAATATAAAGAATTACATAAAGCTTTTGACCTACCCATTCGTAGAATTTCAAACTTTGGTTTGGACTACATGTATATTTCACTTTACATCTGAGCATGCTTTATATGTTTGCTTTAAAGAATCAGACATCAGTTAATGATGTAAATTAAATCTAGTTTTAAATTGAGTATTGTTTACACAAATACAAAGTGTTGGTTGTCTCATGAATGGAACTGCCCTCCTTGTTCTGTTTTTTCTTCGAAATTCTAATCCACAAGTTTCAAAGAGAGCAACTAGCTTTGTTGTTTCTTCGCCATATCCACAGTGAAAATTAATTTTCTAGATCAATTGAGGAAAAAAGACAATATATTACACTGTACAAATATTTTATATCATACTGCATTACATCACATATTATACATACCCAATAAAGCTTAAAGTTTTATTTGCTACTGTTTGTCAGAAACTTAATATGCTTTTTTAACTAGACTTCCTTGTCAATATTTTCTTGCACCAAACTATAAGGTAACTGTTCTAGATGTCACTAGTCTTTTATGACAGCTTTTAGAAGTATGTGTCTATGAAGTACTACAAATAAAAGACTTTCGATATCAAGAAAACTATCAATGCCGCACCCTGGTGTCAGAAAATGGACAAAAAATCTCATCAATATATTTTAAAAGAATCCTTAAAAAGTTCTACTTGTTTTCCTGCTCCTCCACATCATTTTCTCTTTGTACAGCGCATACAAATGCTTAACACGATTTTGCACTATACAAATTAATTATTGTTTTATAATAATGACATTATTGTTAAAGATGGTAACTATTGACCATTAACCATTTACATGGCACTTTACTTGTTCTAAGTTGAGTTTTTTAAAGGACCAATAATGATAGTTTGCATAAGACATTAAACCATATTCATCTTGTTTACCTTTTCTGTTGATGCAAAGATATTGTGGTACCCATATTCATGTCTTACACTGCTCCAATATCAAAATGTACTGATCCAATTCATTACTGCAGGTAAAACAAAGAAAGATATAATATGAAAGAATCATCTCATGAAACAATATTTTAGATATAGTAACACTTATTTCATTTGATCATGTATGAAGTATGCTGTAAAAAATACAGGATGGATGGGGACATCATTCAATGCTATATCACTGTCAATCACAGTATTCTTCTTCAATTGGTGTTGCTGTAGCTTCCATGCAAGCTAAATGACTGATGGGTAAATACGGATATAGTCTTGATACTGCACTAATTTGAGCACATTTTTTATTTTACAAATATGGTACTTATTTGATTTCTCTGTTGCTCTGCCACAATCTTTGATGGAAAGTAAAAGGTAGTGAGTGATAAATTAATATCACGACAATGTGATACTGCAGTACTTTCCTCTCAAACAACTGAGGGATACTTGGAGAGAATAAAAATAACATAAAATGATACTGTAGGTTATGAATAAAAATATGACACGTGAAAAAATATATACAAATCATTTAGGTTTTGCTATACAAGGTTTTTCTGACCAAATGTGTTTTTTAATTGAAATTTTGAGCTCTTTCAGTGTTTGAGCAGAAGCAGAATTCAAATGTTTTTGCAAGTACCACAATGAGTAATTTCAAGTAGACAAGACAGCATTTTAACAATGTAAACATTGACCCTTCTTACATTCTGGGCTGCAAAAATCAGTGATTTATATTCGTCTTAGATCTTTTTTCCCTAATATACACTGTTCTGAAATGAATATGATTTGTTATTTCTAGATATACAGTATAGGGGCTTTGAAGCAACATGCATTGAGGGCAATTTGTGTAAATCAATTGTTAGCTTTCTTAAGAATGAATGTATGAAGGTGAAAAAGTGGCTGCAATATAATAGCAGACTATAAAAGAGAGTAACACTCTATATGGAACCAAACTACACACAATTTATACTCTTTTCAATCTACAAAAACAATATGACAGAATAAATGAACTGTAATGACAAGACTTTTGAAGACGGTACATAATATTACTGTAGTACACTGCTTTATATATACTGTATCTAAGGGGTTAAACTGAGAATCAACAGAGTTAACAAAATTTGTTGTCTATCTCGGTATTGCTGAAGAAAAAAAAATGTTTTTGTCTGCTGAAGTTCTGTTATGTAATAATTGATGTGGTCAACTGCCGGTAGGCCCTATGTCGCAAATTATTTTGTGGGGTGACTCATAACAGTACTGGTTTAGTCTAACTTCTAAGCAGGGACTATTCAATTGTTGGTCTGACTGAGTAATGCAATCAATGGAATAGGCTTCTAGGCCTACATGGTATTTGAGGCATGGCCATGATATAGGCCTTGTCTCTCTCATGCACCTCTATATGCCTACTCTGTACTCATCAATCATGAAAATGGACTTTGTTACATAACAATTTTGTCCGACTTCGCTAAGGTGGGTAAATTCGGGTCATACTACAGTAATAGGCCCTAGTAGGCCTAGCCTACTGCCAGTGCCACTACTCACCAGCCCTGTGCCCTAAATATTTTGTACCTAAACAGGTCGTTCTTTGGTAGGCGTAAACTTAGTACCAGCAAATCCAAAATTGTGGATAACGGTATATAGCAAGAGTATCATTTGTTTATATCCTTAAGCTCTGTCAATAATTGTGCAACCAATGTTAATTTGCATAATTCCGTCCTATGTCTCAATGCATTGCCATGATAACAACATAGTGTTACGGAGAAGCCACACCTTATCACGTTAGAAAGAAAATTAGTTCTAAGAAGTGTGAATTTGGACTGGCATTTTTCCTGAGCATTTTCATCCACTAAAGGTACTTGAAGTTTGCTTAAATTTAACGACACTAATAGTTCACTTGATAAAAGTATATTGAGCCTAATAAAAAGTTATCTGCTATGAGAAAAAATGACTTACACAGATTAGAAAAACAATTGACAAATCTTACCTTTTCAAAGATCATCACAAAATGGGCCACGAAAAATCTTTATTTTGGAAACTTTACCGAGACTGAAAATGATCTGATCCAGATATAATCCGAAATGTAATGTCTTGTACGTCATCTGATCTTCTCCTGTAGTGACGAACATCGAAACTGCATAAGTTAGAGCAATTTGAGTTATCCTTATTCATTCGGAAGTAATCGTTTTTCAAACCACGTAATGCTCAATTCGAACTTCCGGGTAAAGTCCTCAGAATTTAATAATATCGCAGTAACGGTCATATACCCGTCAAAATAATTGACAGGGTATTAACAGATAATCTTAAAGGTGATAAGCACCGCCTGGAGGGCATTAGGCAGATGTGGGCATCACAGACAAATATTTTCTTAAATGCTTTAGAAAACAATTAAAAACAAAGACAATACGCATCTTATTCTAATGAAAATATTTATGTTTGGTTGCGGATTCGATTGTTTTTGCATAGAATGAAATTACGGATGAGAAAAATAATCGTAGTATATTATCATTGTAATGCAAACTTTCAACTTTCATTTGTTTCTTATTTGTTCAAGCATGTAATTTTGAAGATTTTTGTCAGAGATAATTCAAAGACTGACAAGGCACCCCATCTTCATAATAGTAATCAAAACATTTCCATTCATTCTGTGACCCGATGATTTTAGGCAGTCAGGTGAAATGGCTCTTTCAGTCTTTTATTTGTTCATTCTATGTAGATGCAGACAACAAAATTTACCTCTGCGATAATCTCTTGCATGATCAAAATTGAATATTCCTTTTGAAATCTATTTATTGTTGTCTCAATTGGATGACCATTTACCAAGTCGAGGGTTGATGGCAACCTAAAAGTGGTATATGCTATGAATTGATACATTCAGCATTCTGGTATAGTTGGTAACATAATTTAAACAAGTAGATGTATTTATTTAGAAAAAAATGATTAGATTAGTCTTAGAGGTAAGCCTCATTACCTTCATTTTTAAAATCTGCCTTATTAAGAAAAAGGAAAACAAAATAAATTTGGTTTAGATGTTTGAACAGTTGAATATCACGTATTCATCATGCTTTTATAAACTGTATTTAAAGAAGGGGCTGGACATCTCTTTTACTGAGTCTCTTTTTTTACCTGTTAATGCTTATACTTACTTTTCTTGTACCCCCCCCCCCCCCTCCACCTCCCCTCTTCTCCCTCCCTCCCGGCTTCTGGCTTGTTGTTCTGTAGACTAGTTCGACTGATATGCTTATGCTTTTGTTTGTCCGTCCATCGTCAATGTTAAACCTGTTTTCTGTTTGTCCCCCACTATAAGTGGTCGTACGAGGCCCCACGGGGTCTCGTCGGCGACTGCATGTGAGTGGTAATGTCTGTAACTGTGATTCCTTTATTACTATTATCATCGCCTATATTTATTTACCGACATATTTGTTCCTTCCCACGTCTTGTGACTATTCTGCGATAAGCTCTTTCTGCGGAGTAAGTGTAATAGCTATACCTTTCTGGAAATAAGTGGCAAAAAATGTAAACAAAGATTTGGAAAGATAATACTTAAGAAGATTTGTTTTGAAAAGGTTGCATGATTAGCAGGGGTAAAGTCCGTACAATATCTTGTGAGGTGTTGTGGAATCAAATTTGCTCATCATTCATTAAAAGGAAGGAACGAGATAGCACCATACAGTCTCGTGGCAGTTCCATTACTAGCAAACTATAGCGTATATACATAACCAATACAGGACACAACATTCTAGGGCTCTTTTTTGCTTATTTAGTAAATTCAAAATGGCGGAAAAGAGTCAAGTGTATACTATTGCAGGAAATATAGAAATGACGGAGGAGAAAGATAAAGATTCTGTGAGTGAGAGCGAAAAGCCAGACGCAGAGAGAGACGAATGGGGGAGTAAAATGGATTTTATCATGGCGCTTATTGGACTTGCTGTAGGATTGGGAAATGTGTGGAGGTTCCCTTACTTAGTTTACAAGAATGGAGGCGGTAAGAATCATCAGAAAAATGCATTGAATGCTTTCCAATGATTGACTTTTCGTTTAGCCCATTTCATGATCAGATTAGTTTTATCATTATCACAACACTAGTTTTCAATATACAACCAGTCAAATATCCTAATCTTATTTGAAAGAGACATTAATATTTACCTGAAGATGAAACCCACCGAATCTAAAGTTCTCTATGCTCCCTGCTCATCCACACTAAATTAATTGGCGCAAAAAAGTGCATAAGTACATTACATTTGAGATTTTATATAATGCTATGAGTTTGGTTGACAAATTATCGTACGCATTACGATCAAGTGGCCTTCGATTATTTAACAATTTCAAATATCAGCTTTTCATCAATCTGTCAATCGTGCGCTTATGAGTATAAACAAAAGTCACGCAAAATAATTTAAGAGGTAAAAACAAAAAATGTGGTTCAATATATGAGGAAAACAGTAAAAGCGAGTATGGATTTGGCCAGAAATGCTATTTTCCCGTCACTTGGTAGAGATTGACAGTTTATTTACGGAGTTATTACGCCATTTGTTGCCAATAAAAGCCCATCAGTCGGATTTGGTGTATTTACCAGATTTTTAGCAATCGATCCGCAAATTAAAAATCAAATTAATAAATGTAAAGTTTAGATGGAATATTTTCTGCTGCAATGAAAATGTTAAATCCGTATCGGCAATATGTTAATGGTTTGTGACATACATACGTCAAAGAATATTGCTTTTTAGAATCTAAAGCTAAGTTTATTTGGTGTTTGAATTTTTACACTTCATGTTTTTTGACACCTTAAGCTTAAAAGGTTAGAAATTACTACGAACAATTAAATTTGGATTACCAAAGACTTTTTAAACACGAACCCACAGAAATGGAACTGGAGCAGTCAATGGAAAGTAAACTAATATAAACAGAGTAAACAATTATGGGATTTCTACAACTATAATGCGACATATTGGCGCGAAAACGTGATTGGACCGACAGTTAGACTTTATTTGTCTAAACGTATGATGGTTGAAGGTTTTCTTTATCCACTTTACAATACACTTGACATGCTTGACCGCAGGAGAGATGCCAAACTAAGTCATGAATTTAAATGATATTTTTCTCTCTGGCTTTTATTCTACTGGAAATTTAAATCAATAAACCTTTTCAAAAGAAAGCTTTCATCAAATCACGATTAGAGCATCTTTTTTTCTTTCAAGATTATCTTATGTATCAATATATCGAAATCATTGTAATCTTGGTTGACTTGCAATAAGAACAGACCCTCGATGCGTTACGTTTTTCATGGCAAATTTTTTAATGTAATTAATGGACTTATTGTGTTACAAATAAAGTTAAAATCATAAGGTACATTACAATCGCAAAACATAAGCGTTAAGGGCATCCAGTACTGAATGCTCTACCAAAGAAACTTTTCATATCATTTTTACAGAGACATAGAGAACTCGTTCTTACAATATTCATATTCAGATGGATATCTAAAACATGAGTCTTGAATATCTTAAGTGACGCAATACGGGTGAAGAGGACAAAGGTGTCACGTTATGCATATACCCATACCAGACACAGAAAAAAGAACTCAGTCGTCAGACATCCTATATGAAAGAGTGCACAATTTACAGTAGCGCAACACCAAAGGCTATAGCAAAAATGATACGTTTTGGTGAACCCGAGCTATCATGACACTGCTATATGTTTGTTATTGCCAGGGCCCGCGAATACCAAATTGTTTTAGCTGCATTTTCATTTTCTGTATACATCTGACAGTAAGACAGAAAGGAATGTTACTTCATGTAAATAATTATCTATATATGTTATATCATTTTTGGTCTTTAAAAGCCGGATGATAGGGAAGCTGCCCAACAGCCCAAGCTTGCTTGTCAAATTGCATTGCGGCTGTTAGCTTCATAACAAACTTAGACATACTGACACCCAAACTGAAATTTTGATCATTTTGTCCAAAAAACAAGCTCATTGCATCCAGTCCATTGATTTGAGGATCGGTGGGTCCATGAGTGTTCAAAAAAAAAAAAATGCAGGTATCATATTTGACTCTTGTATGAATATGAATTCTCAGATTTCTGCAAGCTGTCGTATTGTTAATTTTAATTTGCGTAATATTTCTAGAACCCAGCGGTATATCAAAATACATATGTTCATGCAATGCGATCTCTCGTCCTTCTCGGCTGGATTATGGCAACTCCCTATTTGATGGCATATCACCTTCAACGCTTGCAAAGACTTTAAAATTGTGCAGCGCACTTGATTTTTGTGTTGATAGTCGTGCAAGTGCTTCCCCTTCTTGCTTGTTCTTCGTTGGTTGCCCATCTAGCAGAGAATCGATTTCAAGATATTACTGCATGTGTACAACTGCATTAAAAACAATGCGCCTTTATACCTGCAAGATTTGCTGCATGTTTGAGCCTGCAGTGAATGCGTTGGTCTAAGATCTAAGATCACTCACCTTGTGGTGCCAAGAACTAATTGCGTCAGTGGGGACTGTGCCTTTTCTGTCCTGGGTCCACGTTTGTGGAATAAAATACATATTGAAATCCGCCAGGTCCCAAGTGTTTATACTTTTAAAGAGGTCATCAACACTCATCTTTTTCCCACTGAATAATTTTGATGCTGTATAAGATTTATTTTCTTGTTTCATTATCCAGTTTTGGAATTTTCACCAAGTTTATTATGCTTGTATATTGTCCTGCAATTTTACTTTTTGATATTGTAAATTAAGAGTTTTTTTCTATGTACAATCAATTTTATTGTAAAGCGCTGAGTCGATCCACGGGATAATGATAATAATATTAATAATAATAATAATAATAATAATAATAATAATAATAATAATAATAATAATAATAATAATAATAATAATAATAATAATAATAATAATAATAATAATAATAATAATAATAATAATAATAATAATAATAATAATAATAATAATAATAATAATAATAATAATAATAATAATAATAATAATAATAATAATAATAATAATAATAATAATAATAATAATAATAATAATAATAATAATAATAATAATAATAATAATAATAATAATAATAATAATAATAATAATAATAATAATAATAATAATAATAATAATAATAATAATAATAATAATAATAATAATAATAATAATAATAATAATAATAATAATAATAATAATAATAATGATAATGATAATGATAATGATAATGATAATAATAATAATAATAATAATAATAATAATAATAATAATAATGATGATGATGATAATGATATGATGATAATAATAATGATAATACTAATATGATGATGATGATAATAATAATAATGATATAATAATAATAATAATAATAATAATAATAATAATAATAATAATAATAATAATAATAATAATAATAATAATAATAATAATAATAATAATAATGATAATACTAATAATAACAATAATAATAGTAATAATAATAATCATAATAATGATAATAATAATAATAATAATAACAATCATAATCATAATCATAATCATAATAATAATAAGAATGATAATAATATTAATAATGATGATAATAATAATAATAGTAATGATAATAAAAATAAAAATAATGATAATGATAATGATATTAATAATATTAATAATAATAATAATGATAATAATAATAGTAATAATAATAATAATAATAATAATAATAATAATAATAATAATAATAATAATAATAATAATAATAATAATAATAATAATAATAATAATAATAATAATAATAATGATAATAATAATAATAATAATAATAATAATAATAATAATAATAATAATAATAATAATAATAATTTTATATAATAATAATAATAATAATAATAATAATAATAATAATAATAATAATATTAATAATAATAATAATAATAATAATAATAATAATAATAATAATAATAATAATAATAATAATAATAATAATAATGATAATGATAATGATAATGATAATAATAATAATAATAATAATAATAATAATAATAATAATAATAATAATAATAATAATAATAATAATAATAATAATAATAATAATAATAATAATAATAATAAATGATAATAATAATACAGAGAAAACCGTACAAGCTATCATGTTGAAACTTGGTGGGAGGTGTAGAGTGAGGTGAACTTGTGTCCTGCACAAGTTGGGTTATGTACCTTACAGGTCATAGGTCAGAAGTCAAATAATTGATAAAAAATTACGAATTTTGTGTGGCGCTTCCTGGGATAACCGTAAGTGATATTAGGTTGGTACTTGATGGGTTGGTGGAAGGTAATGCAGGATTGTATCCTGCACAAATAGTTCATTTTAAATTGTAAATTGTGGTCGATCGCGTGTTATGTAAAAACCGTAAGTGCAATTGGGTTTCTACTTGGTGGGTTAGAAGTCAGAGGTCAAATAATAAGGCAAATTTTGAGCTGCATTTCTTTGGGAAAATGTAATTGCTACGGTAAATTGTATTGAACCTTGATGGGTTGGGTTTCAGAGTTGTTATTTGTGGGGTTGGTGGAGGGCGATGCAAAGCTATGTCCCACACATAATGGAATATGTTATATGAAGGTCAAAGATTAAAGTTCAGAGGTAAAATAATTGATTTAAAAATGGTCATTTGTGTTGCACATCCTGCGATAACCGTAAGTGATATTGGGTTTGTACTTAGTGGGTTGATGGAAGGTAATGTAGGGTTATGTCCTTTTCAAAATAGAACAAGTCATATAAAGGTCAGAGGTCAAATAGTTAGATTAAAATGGTAAACTTTGTTCGGTAGCGTCTTTTGGAAAAATGTAAGTGCAATGTGTTACTTCGGTGGGTTGATGAAGGATAATGTAAAGCTGTGTCTCATAAATGATGTGACATGTTACTTCAAGGTCAAAGGTCAGAGGTCAAATAACAACGTTAAATTGTGTGCTGAAATTCGTTGGAAAAACGTTGTTGCTATTTTATTGATCCTTGATGGGTTGGTGTCCAGCTTGTTACTTGGTGGATTGGTGTAAGAAAATGCAAGATTATGCCTCACACATAATAATAAAGGTCATTTAAAGGTCAAAGGTCAAATAATTGATTTAGAAATGGCAAATGTTGTGTTGCGCTTTCTGGGATAACAATAAGTGATAGTGGGTTGGTACTTGATGGGTTGGTGGAAGGTGATGCACGGTATGTACCGCACATATTGGGACTGGTCATTTAAAGACCAAAGGTCAGAGGTCAAATAATTGATTTAGAATGGCAAACTTTGGTTGGTTTCCTTTTATGCGAATATCGCAAGTGCAATTGGTTGTTACTTGGTGGGTTGAAGGATGATGAAAGTTGTCTCGGGAAAGATGTAACCTGTGGCTTAAAGGTCAAAGGTCAAATCATTGTTACTTGCTAGGTTGGTGGAAGGGAATGTAGTGTTGTGTCTCGCACATAATGTCATTTAAAGGTCAAACGTCAGAGGTCAAGTACTTGATATGAAATGATCCATATTATGTAATGTTTCCTGGAAAAACATTTGATTATTTACAATGTGGCAGAGGCGATGAGGTCAGCAACTCCGTGGATTGCCATCTTGTTTGTTTACTTACTTGATTCTTCCTTGTCAGAACTCGGCAGGTCTCCTTCATTGACGCTTATGTTTACCATATAGGTTTTGTTATTGAGTTTGACCAGAAAGTTCCTTCATTATTTTGACTTATTTTCTTTTTTGTATATCTATTTGTGTATCGTTATCTCTGATAGGAGCAACAAGCTTAAATGGTCAAAAATGATAATTACCTTGTTGAAGTGCAATATCAAACGATCCTAATGGGGTAAAAGGACAAAAACCGGTGTCTCAAAGCAACTTCAACCCATCTTGATTTTGAACTTTGTTAATGGAAATAATCTGTGTCTGTTTGGTTGGTGAGCAATTATGCACGTGACAAATTAAAACAAATTTTACAGTTGATGGTTTATTAACTTATTTAAAGCAAAATCTGTTCTCTTTTCTGATATAAATAATATTGTAGCTACTCGCATCATTGCTAGCCGTATTGTTATTACTGTACTAACATAAAGCAATGTTAGTCTTTTCAACAAAAGCGTAATATTTTTTTCTGATTACAGTAATGAAATCATTGTCACAGAAACCTTGATAAAATCCCTTTCTCTCGCTCACTATACTGATACCATTTTAATGATTACTCAAATATCATACCAATGAAATGCTATTTGTATCGTTTAGGGACTACTTTAAACCTCGATTCGTCCGTCTATCTTCGACTTTCGCGTCTTCCAATTTTACACGCCACGTTTGGCTGGCAAAGGTGTTAGGCCATACAAAAACAGTATGTAAGTTGTGGAAATAAGAAGTGCTCATCGTGTATGCATGGCAATAAGGATAGTGGGGATTAAAAGGCGAAACAAACAATCGATATTCGAAGTTTCAAATCTTATATTTTCTTTTCCACACATACAGAAAAGAACATGAATATCACCTTATTTGCATATGGTAAACTTGCCGAAAACTCTTGCTGAAAATGACATCCAAATGACATTCACTTCTTCAATGAGAAAATAAATTGCATAACAAAAATTGGAATCAAGTCAAAGAAAAAGCATTTGTTAAGTTAAATTGTTGTTATCTTAATTCAAATTTCAAATTATTGAAATGGAAAATAAATTTTATGTGACAGGCTTTTTCGGAAGACTGTCCACCAAATTGTTGACCGATTTGAGGGTAACCACGTTGAAGTGCGAACTTAAATTAATTTTTTCATTTTTGTAATGCATGAAAATTTCTGACACAAAAAACATGTGCGAGAGGTTTCCAACGTGCGATGAAATGTTATGCACAAATATCAAAAGGCAAATATTTTACCGCTTGTTAATTATCTATGTCATTTATTTACTTACATCTATATTAGATTTTAGTTCGGGTTATTTCAGACTAGGGTGACCAAGAGGAGAAGGAATCATATTACTCTTATTTCCACAAATACTGTAATACAAAATACTTTTCAAAAACTTATGAAACATTTTCAAGCCTAAGTTTCTTTTTGTGTGCTAATTTGACTGTCATCATATGATCTAACAGTCAGCATTCAGTCTTCATCAATATACTCTCAGCAATGACTTGCTTGGACATACTTTATCTCGTTTTGGAGTCATACAGCTGTTCTAAATATATATCAAACTGTTTCATACGAACCACATTATAAATTTGTGTCATTGAAAAATGGGATGTACGTACTACACATACCAAAGTGATGCCATTTTAGAACCCCCGTGTTCGGGAGGTGGAGGCTATTTTAAGTACACTCATACATAAGTCCAGGTTGATAAAGATTTATTACCAACACTGCCATTCACTCACAAGTTCATTGAGCAGAGTGGGTTACGAGAAGTTGTAATGTTATTGTTGTGGTCTTCAATCGGAAATTTAAGAGTGATCAAGTGTAAACAAAACAAGAATTAGGAGTTCACAAGAAGTGTGACATTTTGTATTTTCCTTTTTTCGGAACACAATAATCACGAGGAGGGGGCTCCAGTAAAAAAAGCCGCAAAAGAGATACATCTAAACATGATTGTAACCGCAAAAATATTGCAAAGATTATGGATGGATTAGTGCAATTATGGTGAACATCACAAAAAAGCATTTCAAATATATACTCATGTTTTATTCAGAAAATGCGATACAATGCAAAGACGTCTTGAATAAGTTATCTTTAAAATAATCAAATAAAGAGATTTTTTGTGACGAGAAATTTTGCCTTTTGAAGAAGTACATCTAATTTGTTGAGTTTTTATGTTAATATCATCGACTAAGAAAATTGAAAATTTGAATTATTGTTTTTGCAACTTGTTGATAAGAAGGTATAGAAATGGATGGAGAAAAAAAAGACAAGTCGATTCAGATGAACGGTATCGAAATGTCAAAACGAATGGAAGAAGGAAGTGCCGTTGCCTTGCCACCAAAAATAGAGGTAACTTCAGCGGACGATGAAAGGGAGAAATGGGGCAGTAAATGTGACTTTCTGTTTGCGCTGGTAGGTCTAGCAGTTGGTCTGGGTAATGTTTGGCGATTTCCATATCTATGTTACAAAAATGGCGGCGGTAAGTTGGATTTTATGCGAATACTTTTAAGTTCCACAAGTCGATAATGGGTCTAGGTGAAGCTGTGTTACTTATCAAAGGGGAAGGGAAGAAAAGTTTTGATTTCGTTAAAATTCGATTCAGATTTAGGTCAAAGAAAGTTTGAAATATGAAATACAGTGAAATCAAGACCATGATTCCTGGAGCTTTAAAAATGTTTATTCTTCTTTAATCTTTATTTTCACTTGTATCAATTAAAGCTTTAGACAGTCCGGGAGCAGCCCGAAAAACTGGATACTTTGTAATACCCAAAAAATTGGGTACTTTTATGTATTACCTCATCGCATGAGCCTACACATTTGACTAGCCCACACTAAACGTGTGGGTTTCTCATTTTCCGCTCCGGATTGTTACATGGATATCCTAAAGTTTTGAAGACAAATAGATATTCAAAACTTTTTTGCCGCTGCATTTTGAAATTCATCATCGTCTATTTGTGAAAATCAATAAAACAGATTAT
The DNA here is from genome assembly GCA_020152595.1 of Chiridota heheva. Taxonomy (NCBI): domain Eukaryota; kingdom Metazoa; phylum Echinodermata; class Holothuroidea; order Apodida; family Chiridotidae; genus Chiridota; species Chiridota heheva. The sequence continues at coordinate 324,138 of JAIGNY010002211.1, forward strand.
GGGTAATCTGTTTTGTTGATTTTCTTAAAAAGGCGACGATAAATTTCAAAAAGCAGCGGCAAAAAGTTTGGAATATCTATTTACTATCCGTCTCCCAAATTTTAGGATTTCCAGTAAAATTTTTGAAAATCCGGAGCGAAAAATGAGAAGCCCCACACGTTTAGTGTGGGCTAGTCATATGTGTAGGCTTATGCGATGACGTATTGAATAAAAGTACCCAATTTTTTTAGTATTTCAAAGTACCCACTTTTTCGGGCTGCTCCCGGACTGTTAGAATAGTGCTATCTCTCTTTCTTATGTTATTATTATCATTTCACATACTCGAAACACAGTGCGATTAACGCAACGAATCGCAATTTTCATTAACTTTCTTGCATATCCTCCCAAATCCTGTATGGAGGACGTGTTAAATAAACGCCGAAATTGAATATCGTTTGAAAGGTATCGAAATTAAAACATTATTGTTGATTCTTGGGATTCTGATGAGGAAACAATTTGATGATAGAAAAAATTCTCATGAAAGCAAAAATCATTTTCCCCACTTCCATAAACATTTAGAATAGCATTGATTACTGTGTTTTTTGCTACATACATCAAAAACATTTTAAATAAAAAAGCGTTCGACAAAATTAAAACTCACTTAAACATGTGTATGGTCCGATATTACCAAACTTCAATTCACTTATCAGTTATTTACACATATATAGGTTGTTTCTAAAGCTCTTTCAAATTATTGCTAATGTCAAGACTGCCAAAGAGGATTTAATACATTGTTCTCGGGAACTAAATCAATTTTTCTGACTGCATGTATCAATTGGTTGACTTACTTATTGCTCGTTATAAGCAGATAAATACGCAAACATGAACAGCCATTTTTTTAACAAATATTTTTCAAATTACCTGTTACATGAAGCAGATACAATAAAAGATGGATTGTAAGAAGGACAAAACTTGACACCAACTTAACAGAAAATATCGTCATCGAAGCATGTAATAGATAAATTGCGTGTTCACTTTCTTATTGGAGAAGTAAAATCCAATATATGAATTAATATATATATCATCATCATCGTCATTGTCGTTGTCATCGTCATCGTCAACGTCATCATCATCATCATCATCATTTTTATTATTATTATTATTATAATTGTTATTATTATTATTATTATTATTATTATTATTATTATTATTATTATTATTATTATTATTATTATTATTATTATTATTATTATTATTATTATTATTATTATTATTATTATTATTATTATTATTATTATTATTATTATTATTATTATTATTATTATTATTATTATTATTATTATTATTATTATTATTATTATTATTATTATTATTATTATTATTATCATTATTATTATTATTATTATTATTATTATTATTATTATTATTATTATCATTATTATTATTATTATTATTAATAATATTGTTGTTGTTACTGTTACCATTACTATTAAGAAATATAAAGCCACGAATAACTCGTACATTGGTTATTGGAAACATTGTTTTGTTGCAAATAGGTTTTTAAGTGGAAATGTAAAGTAAACAAAAAAATAGAAGATTCTGTTGCACCATTTATGTATTTGGAGTACATTTAAAACTCATTCAACAAATTAAAATGATGAGCTCCAGTGAGAGTCTTTTTCGCATAATAATTTGTTATAAGATGGACAGTGCAATATACTGGATCTATTTACAAGGGTATATTACCTGCCATCTTTCAACGCATTGATTCGGCAGACTTAATCCAGAAACATGCACATATTCGTACACGTAGTTATTCCAAATTTGGCATCCATGTTGTGGTTGAACAACCCGGCACCCAAAACAAAAACAATGACACTGGATACCCTATCGGTACATTGAAGAGTGACGTCAAACAATGTTGTTAGTGATCTGGAAGAGATGACATGATAAGCTAATAGCGTTCATCATTGACTGCGGTTGAATAGTTGAAATTGCTCTTCATTTTATTATTTCAATTACGTTGAAGACTGTTGAATGAAAATTTTCAAGTTGGTTATGTAAGATAAAGGAAAGGGTTCAAGGAATTTAGTGAAATGTTATAACAGCGAGCACCATCGTAGAGGACAATAGTATTATTCTCTTAAGACCCATCCTAATAATAGACACCAGGAAGCATCGTATATCATAGAGGACAATGGGATTATTCTCTTAAGGCCCATCCTAATAATAGACACCAGAAAGCATCGTATATCATAGAGGACAATATAATTATTCTCTCAAGACTCATTGTAATAATGGACACCAGGAAGCATTGTATATCATAGAGGACAATGGGATTATTCTCTTAAGGCCCATCCTAATAATAGACACCAGGAAGCATCGTATATCATAGAGGACAATATAATTATTCTCTTAAGACTCATACTAATAATGGACACCAGGAAGCATTGTATATCATAGAGGACAATGGGATTATTCTCTTAAGGCCCATCCTAATAATAGACACCAGGAAGCATCGTATATCATAGAGGACAATAGAATTATTCTCTTAAGACTCATCCTAATAATGGACACCAGGAAGCATTGTATATCAAAGAGGACAATGGGATTATTCTCTTAAGGCCCATCCTAATAATAGACACCAGGAAGCATCGTATATCATAGAGGACAATAGAATTATTCTCTTAAGACTCATCCTAATAATGGACACCAGGAAGCATTGTATATCATAGAGGACAATGGGATTATTCTCTTAAGGCCCATCCTAATAATAGACACCAGGAAGCATCGTATATCATAGAGGACAATAAAAATATTCTTCTAAGACCCATCCAAATAATGGACACCAGGAAGCATTGTATATCATAGAGGACAATGGAATTATTCTCTTAAGACCCATCCTAATAATGGATACCAGGAAGCATCGTATATCATAGAGGACAATGGGATTATTCTCTTAAGACCCATCCTGATAATGGACACCAGGAAGCAACTATCGTCACTGATAATTAATGTTTTCAATTCTAAAAAACAACCTTTATTGACATTATGGAAAAAGGGTGATCATTATTTTTTTAATAGATACAATAGAGGATGAAAACGAAAATAAGATTTTTGACACTTGTTTTAAGGAAATCGGTCTTGAGATACTCTCGACGCAATTTTGTTTCCAGTCTCGTCCTTCCAGCCCTGCATGCTTGATGGGGATTTTTTTTAAAGTTGTCGATACGTACTGCAACTTACCTGAATAAGCATCTACTAATTCTGTTAATTATAAAAATTGTATTCATCAAATGAAAAGAATTACAACGAGAAACTACTATCACAAATTGGTATGGTTGGACACTGTATTTTGACGCATTTATTTGAATAATATCTGCTTAAACTGTATCGATTTGAAAGATTTCAAACAGTTTTAGAAAAATGAGAATAGTTTTCATAAAATGTTCTAGAGTACGTCTAGACTGTGATTGATTTCAAATGTTAGTATTTTCTGATGTCTACGTTTCCTTTGAAAGGTTATTTAATTTCATCTAGTAGTCATACATTGTGTGAGTGGCAGCACTCATGTAGGAATTTTTCTTGAACATATACAAAACATATGACTGACAGAGACAAGAATTCTGTTTAAACAGTTAAACAGGCAATATGACCATTTCTACGAATTTGTCTGCTCGCACTATGAAGAACGTACCTCAACTTATATTCTTCAAAAGGATACAGAGAGAAGTTCAGGGTTTGTCGAATGGAATTATCAAAATGAATTAAATCTCAGTCATTCATGATATTCCAAATTCTACTCTAAGCTGATGTTATTATCGTGCTTGCGTGCCGTCTTACATTACATAGTGCATCAAATTACCTTCCTTAAATAAAACATAAACACAGCGAGCGTTTAATAACTCATCGCGGAGTTGTAGAAAGCATAGAGCGCTGGGATTAATTCGATCGTGTAGCTTGCATTCTTCGAAGGTCCCTAACTCTGAATGTTTCTCATGTGACCGGAAAGTTGTTCCTTCATCTAAATTAACTTATCAGACACTTCGTGGAATTGCCAGACCGGAAATCTTAAGTCATGGAAGGTCGAAGTAAGGTGTCTGGCCCATCATTTCATTATTTATGCAAATATTTTGATTTTTGATGTTCAGGAACCCTTACGGGCTCGTATTATTTCGCATACTGTAGGTATTTTCACAGTTTTCGACTTAAAGTACTTATTTTTTCTTAAAATTCGTTTTCAAATACTCAACCTGTCTTTCCTGACTTCCCCTTTCCTTTGTTCCTTTTTACTATTCGTTTTTTTTTTTCCTTTCATTTCCTATATCCTTTTAGCAGCAAAATTTAATCATTGGTCTATTTTCCTTTAAAAATGTAGAAAACAAGTTTGCTATTAATCGTGAGCTATGACGCTTGAATGTTTGAATTCTGCTACTAATAGAGAAATAAAACTGTTATTTTATAATCAGCGTGGGAACAGAACAGGTTTGTTGGCAAATATGAAGGTTGACGAATGATAAATTCAGGATAACGGTCGCCAAATGTTTAACGGACAACTTTGCCCACTAGAAAAACGAGGATATATAGGTCAAAATCCGAATTGATTAAGATTCAACCTTTCATGCACATTGCTAAGGCTAGAAAGAAAGAAAAATATTCTTTACATAAACAGTCTTGTTTCGTTTTCGAATAAAATATAAAAAAGCGGCCGTTTTGATTTGGAATACATTTTGGTAATCATGCACTGATTTTAAATACAATTTTGTATCTCAAGAATCTAGCTCTTATAAATAAATACTTTGTGGAGAGAATATCCAATTTGTACCCAAAATATAAGGCACCACTTTAGATAAAGATATAATGAAAGTTCCCAAAAAGGGAAAGCTAAACGTTCATGTTTGATTAGCAGATTAGAGAAAAACGTCAAAAGTTGAGATAATGTTCGAATATTTAAATTCTATTTGAATTTCATTCAATTACTTGTCGATAAAAATCGTATAGACAGTTTAAACAAAGTAATTTGTAACATGTTAATCTAAACAAACTTTTAATCCCGAATTATATGTGTAAACCTGAGTTCAAAGATAGTTTCGACTTTCTTCGCTACTAGCCATTAGTGGAAAACTCGAAGAATGACATACTTGAATTGACAGAATTCTGGCACTTATCCAATATCTTCGTAGTTAGTAGAAAGAATTAGGCAGTTGAACCAAGAGGATGCCAGATATTTGAACAGCATGAGCAAATCAGCGGGTCTCGTGACAAACTGTGGTCGACTTGGAATATATTTACACAAATTTATCACTTTTGATAACAAGTGCTAGTTTGGCAGACGATTTCCATACTTAAATATAACCGACATCTTAGTACAATCCTTGCGTTGACCTTTTTTTATTTTGATAAGATAAATATAGAAATAATCACATAATTATGATCCTAAATATTCAACAATTTGAATAAAAAGACGTCTGGTGGTTTAATTGGCCGCAAATGGACACAATAGTTATTATGTTTCATTTGAACCATGTGATATATCTGTGGTGCACCAAGTTAAATTTATTAGCACCGTTGGAGGTATCTGGGATGACCAGAGGTCCTGTATTGCATTGTCGACGGTAAGATGAGATAATCGAATATTTCATTTTGGCAAGAAATAAAATCATGTCTTTAAAGATAGCGTGATAGTTACATTGAGGAGACTACCTGCTAAGAAAACATCCCAAAATAGACAATTTGATCTACAATATCCTAAATTTAGAATTAACAATCACTAATTTGTCTCGCGACTGCCACGCCCTCAATTGTTTTAATGTTTGGTCACGCAATGCAACTTAAATATATGTAGATCATGCTGTGGACTTATGTCATACTTGGAATATGGATTAGTAGGCGGGGCTTAATATGAAATTAGGTTAACAAGCTTGTAAACACGATATCTCAAGATCCGTGCGGTGGATTTATGTCATGCTTGGTATATGGATGTGTTGTGGTCTGTAGATGATCCTATTGTTTTTAGTTTTGATATCTGAATACTAATTTGTAGGCGAGGCTAAATGTAAAATTCTGCTAACAATTTTGTAAACACGATACCTCAAGATCATTAACGTGGATTTATGCCATGCTTGGTATATGGATGTGTTGTGGTCTGCAGATGATCCCTATTGTTTTTGGCATGTTTGGTGCTGATGTCATAAATATTAATGGGAAGGCGGGACTAACTGTGAAATTCTGTTTATGCTCATATTTCCACAAACTCATGTCAGATGTAAATCAAACTTGGTGTGATGCTGTTTATAAAAGCAAGGGTGATGCAGGATCCCATAGAATGTTGACTTGCTGACTTCATCATTATTCATGTCAGGTGGCGGGAGCCAAATACAATATTTCATAGGTTGTTGTGGTTGTGGCTTATCACATATTTGTTACAGGAATTAGTCGAGCATATATCTAAATTAAAGGATTATTTCAGTGGGCACCAAGTGCATCTATGAGAAAGATGACTTAAATATAAACAAAATGGTGAAGAAATTACTTAAATATCTTATTAGTCGAGGAGATATTCAAATTCAAAGTTTTGTCCATAGCTGTGTAGAAATGACTGGTGTAGCAAGTCTAATATGAAGAGTTGGCGCCCTGATCTTCAGTTTGTTAACAACGTGTGATGTATTAAAAAAAATATAAAAAAATTGACAATTTGAATATCTAACTTATTTTCCCTCAAACTTTCGTCAGGTGGTAAATTATAATTGAATCATATTGGATTCGATTTTGCTTTCATGACTTATTAAATGACTTTAAAGCTGCAAAATAACAGACAAACGTATGATACAATACATACAAACTTTGAGGAATCTGAGAATAAGATGTCACAACTAGTCTGTTTTCAGTCGTTTCTACACAAATGATACATAACTTTAAAGTTAAATATCTCCTTAATGAAATAAAATTTGTGAAAGCTGTCTCCACCATTTTTACCTCAAGTCTTGTTTCATATTAGATGAACTTACTTGATCACTGAACTAATACTTAGATTAATAGTTTCGTATATTTGTATAGGTTGCAGATGTTTGATGATATTTTCATATTTGAATAATATCAATTATGACCTGCAAGGTATGACGTCAAAAATACCAATAAGTCCTTAAAATGGGCTAAACTAAGAAATAGATTAACATCGTGATGTATATAGTATTTTTACACAAACTTTGCAGCGAGCAAACTATTTTTTAAGAAGTTCTTATCAAGGAACGCTTTGCATTAAAATACTGCCAAAATGATCCTTACCTCAAAACCGCACAAAGTAAGAAGATCTGAGGAAGTTTTTCAATGTGTTATGGTGGATTTTTTCGGGAAAAAGCCTGTGGTGAAACGATAGGAAAATTTCCATGATGTGATTCAAACATACACGGGTAAATGTGAATACACTGTATGAGCCATTGTGAATCGAATCCTACAAGTGTGTGTATGTGTGATAATGGGTGGATCATTATGATGAGTATATGATGAGACATTTTGAGGTCACAAACGTGAAGTGGGAAGCTATTAGTCTCAGCGGTGTCTGGCATTCCCAACCAGTTACTGATTGTCTTGTCATGATTTGAGTCAATGTTTTGACCAGAAACTTTATCAATTATATTGCTAAATTGTTATAATCTTCATGTTAACACAAAAAATGGCCTATAAAATAAAATGATGTATTAGAAGACTATACATTATATCAATTACACAAATGATAACTGTGAATCGAACCCATCAGTGCTTTTAGTACTTTTATTTTTTTGTTGAAAATGATAATGATATTTATATCAAACTATGTAATGGTGCATGAATAGTAATCAAACGTATTTCTGAAATCTCATTGGCCAGTAATACTTTTGAGACCAAAAAGATGTATGTAAGAAGAATGATGGTGATTAACACTTTCTAGATGTAAGCACACATTTTATGCAGATAATTTGTCCAATTGTTGTTATAAATTATCACTTCTGCTAGAATCGTGTATCTTTGTACTGCATCAGGAGCGTATTAGGCAATCACCATGGAATTGGCTTTGCGACAAAAGTAGAAGCAACTTTTATGAGTATCAGGAGAATATGAAAAGTGATCAACTACTATAATGTTGCCTTCTTTTTTTTTCTCGTATCTTTCTCCAGAAAGTTTCATATTTCAGAATGAGGATAAAAGCAATGGTGTTCAGTCTTACATTCCATTGCCGTGGTTCACTAAAACTGTACGATAACGTTGTTCAATTATCTCAAATGAAATTTGAGACCAGCGACCTTTGTACTTATCCCCAAAATTATTATGGAAATCTTAATTATTATAGCATCTGTCATCTGGACAACCATTCAGTTAGTTATTTAAAAGAGAAAATGAAACTGGATATATGACCTACCCAAACATGAAGTCTCTGTATATGAGGTTCGCACATAGGAAATATTGATCAATCAAAATGCAAAATAACTAAAAAGTATGTTTGACTAAAACATCAATTCCTCGAATGAAATTGTCCTACAGAAATACTCACATGTGTCAAGAAAGAATGGTTGGTGGGGAAATTTTTTGGGTACAAATTCTCCTGTGAATTTCATGAATAAGTTTCACTTTCACCACAAACACAAACAGTCGCTTATTGTAGTACATTGCATCATTGCTTTGTTATACTCCATCTGGTGTGGCATCCTTGGTGGCAACAACATGTATCTAAGTAAGGAATCATCCAAGTTAGGAGTTCACAACAGGAATAATTGCTTCTGGTAGGGTTGACCACAATGGGCACCATTTTGTCATCCTTTCCCTAGTCTTTAGACAAAGGAAGTTCTGGTGCTCATTATTAATAGACATCAATTTATATAGTGCATTTATCAGGGTCTCAAAGCGCTGGAACACCGCTTTTTACACTTCTTTTTTGGAATAGTATTCAGAGAACCAGGCAGGGTGATAGTCCTACCATCGGGACCGACGGCTTAACGTCCCCTCCAAAGAATGGCGAGCGCCATTCAACCATTGTCACTTCTCTCAACAACTAAATGGGGTGCAGGAGCAGCAAACGATACTTGGACCATCCCTGTCAGCCTGTCATATAAGCAACATGAATTTATAATTTTTGGTCATTCATGTAGAAAACATCATTTCAGCGTTTCGAATCAATCAAAAATATTGGAAGATTTACTTTCAATTTGGAAATTCGTGGGATGGTGGGGGGGGGGGGATGTTCCTCCACCCTAGTCCCACTATAGTGTCATTCATGTGTACTGTAGTATCATTTAAGCAACCTAAATGTATAATTTTGGGTCATTTATATGGTAACCTGTTTTGGCATTTATCGGTGATATTCTCGATCGAATTACCTGAAATTTTGAAATGATGGTATTCAACATATAAAATATTAATTTCTCACGGTGGGGGAGGTGGGAACTTCATACTAAAAGTAGTACGGGTGTGCAGCCCACAAACCGAAAAACATACCCGCCGGAAGGCCTTTTTTTTTTTTGGTATCTGCAGTACGAAATTATACAATTTTGATACTCGCAGTATGAAAGAAGTCAATTTTGATAATGCTGTATGAGTATTCAGCAAAAATATTGTAAAAGTGGACCAGCAGTACAAAAATAACACAATAAAACCTCATTATTTGGGACCTGCACTACGAAAATGATGAAAAAAGACCATTTTTTTTACTAAACAGAAAAGTACAATTTTAAAGAAATATTTAAAGGAAAAAAAGACACCTGCAACTACGAAAATGGTGCAAAACGGCACCTGCTTGGGCGGCACATATACATATACAATATACCTTGCATATGGAAATATGTGAGGAAATATTTTTCCTCCCGGGAAAAAAGTATGTCACAACGCATAGTAAGAAGATGTATCATAGAAGACAAAACTCATCTGAAAGAGAGCTATAATACACCATTTACAAAACACAAATCAAAGCGCGGAGCGCTCGACTTGTCGGCGCGGGGTCCAGGGGACGATGCCCCCGGAAGCTCTCGCAAAATTGACATTTCAATGGCAAAAAACGTATGTCACAACGCATAGTAAGAAGGTGTATTACACAAGTCAAAATTCATGTCAAAGAGAGCTATAATACACCATATACAAAACACAAAATCATGAAAACGTATAATGTGGAAATATGTTTTATTGTTTACGTTTGTACAAGGTTAGGTTTATCGTCACTCTTTGAAAAATATGGGTTGTCTAAAAGAAAGGTTTAATAATTTACTACAGACTTGTGTAAATGTTGTCAAACTTTTAAAATGAGCTTGTTCTGTATCACGTGTACTCCGACACCCACCTCCCCTTCCTCCCCCTCCTCCTCTATCTCTCTCTCTCTGTAATCTCATAAATGTTTAATATATTATTATCAAAGATTTTTTGTTGAGAAAGTGGCCTTTTAAAATCTAAAAACATAATAAGCAGCTAGAATGTCAAAACTTAACGAACCGACGGCTCCAATATGAACCGACGTATCAAAATCTGAACCAACGGATTAAAATATTAGAAGTAGGGGCAATCGCACCCCCTCTCTCCCATCCCCTCTGGATACGCCACTGCCTTATTTACACTTGAAATATAAAAAATTATAAAAATGTTCAACTTACAGCTGTTTATTATCAGATTATGTTGGCTCTAAACGGAAATAGATATCAACATGATTTTTTCGCTGATTTGTTGTTTCACTTATCCTCTATCATATATATGAAAATTCACGACAGTATTCCTTTAATAGTAAAAAAAGTACCTCGCGCATTAGCACGTGATGGATGGAAATCCTTCAGTCCCATAATTGCAGAATTGTATATAAATATAAAACACATAAAACATATGATCATATAAAAAGAACTCCAAAGGTTCCACGGAAAACCTTATTTCCAGTGCTTTCAATATATATATATATATATATATATATATATATATATATATATATATATATATATATATATATATATATATATATATATATATATATATATATATATATATATATATATATATATATATATATATATATATATATATATATATATATATATATATATATATATATATATATATATATATATATATATATATATATATATATATATATATATATATATATATATTTGTATATATATATATATATATATATATATATATATATATATATATATATATATATATATATATATATATATATATATATATATTCATATATATATATATATATATATATACATATATATGTATATATATATATATATATATATATATATATATATATATATATATATATATATATACATATGTATATATATATATATATATATATATATATATATATATATATATATATATATATATATATATATATATATATATATATATATATACATACATATATATATATATATATATATATATATATATACATATACATATATATATATATATATATATATATATATATATATATATATATATATATATATATATATATATATATATATATATATATATATATATATATATACATACATATATATATATATATAATATGTACCATGTATACACTATGAAATGTCTACTGAATAAAATAAGATGTGTACGGTATAAGATGTTACTGTATAAGATGCCTACGGTATAAGATGTTACTGTATAAGATGCCTACGGTATAAGATGTTACTGTATAAGATGCCTGCGGTATAAGATGTTACTGTATAAGATGCCTACGGTATAAGATATAATATGTCTGCTGTATGGATTTCCACTGCATGACGTGTACTGCATAAGATATCCACTTATTAAGATATCTCCTGGTTAAGATATCAAGCTTCTTACGGCATACCAAAGAGCTCTTTGGTCATACTAATTATGTTAGCTGTTTAGTTGTGTCAACTAAGATTATCCGGACAGTTACTAAGCATATGTCTCCTTCCCATGCCTGGCAGGTGAGTAATGTTTACAAATTGAACTACAATGTCAGAAGCAGACTAATATGCGAAGCGTTTAGGCAATACGCCCTATAAGCATCTTAATTCTTCATGTGCTTTTTATGAATAACGCTACAGTAAACTGGTAAAAGAAAACAGTACAACTTAAAGTAAGCTAAAGTGATGCATACAGTTTAAGGTGTTGGCTTTCGCCAAGCGAGGAAAAGTACAAAAAAAATGTATTTATCAAATTAATAAGAATGTGATGATAATATACTTCAATTTAACGATGTATGGCGACGCCGATAACGATGTATGGCGACGCCGATAACGATGTATGGCGACGCCGATAACGATGTATGGCGACGCCGATAAAGATGATGTTTTTATTATCCTGCAGTTTGTTTCTTTGGTTAGTAATTGTGATCCTATATACCCGGCTGCTTTATGATGTTCGAACACTTTTATAACTTGTATATTTATTGAATTGTGAAGTCCTCTAAACTAATCGTTAAAAGATGTGTAAAGGTCCTATTTGTCTGGTAGGGTATCTTTATTAAATTCAGGTTAAAGTTTTGCAAGCAATGATATCATAGATAAAATATAATGCATGCAACAGACTTTTAAATTAATGTACTTGTTCTTTGTGCAAGTTTATCTTGGAGAGAATGGATTGTAAATAAAGCTGCTATTTGTATAAAACTATGTAAAGCGACGTGAACAGAAGTTTATATGGTCTATCCGGAAAACCTGTGGAAAAGGTTTCTCATGCTCATATATTTCTCCACGGTATGAATCAGCAATGAAATACAATTTGAAGCAAATGTTTAATTTGCTTTCGAAAATAAAATGATTACTCTCATACAATCAAAATAGTGTAAAAAGAGCTCTTAGAAGCGGTTGTAAATGTACTCCCTAAAACGAAGTACTAATTATTATGAATTGTATGATAGTAGTGATGTCTTTGAAGAAAATCCTTAAAGATTTTATCCATAATATTATATCCTCTCTATGTTTGGAGCCATTATTACACTTTAAACATACTGTCTGACTGTAGTAGCTTGTTTTTACTCTAAGACGAACCAACGCTAAATTTAATCTGACATGGGTAAGCCATTAAATTATTGGGATGTCATCAATTAAAGGTCTCCATTTTCTAAAACATTTATCCATTTATTTTAATGATTTGCTACGAAAGTGAAAAAACAGTAGTCGAAATTTGATGAAGTGAGTTTCTGACATTAAAATTATGTGAGTACAGCATTAATTAGAAGTACAAAGCTTTATGAATGGTGCTATTGTGAGGACAGCATTAATAGAAGTCACAAGCTTCATGAATGACATTGTGAGGACAGCATTAATAGAAGTCACAAGCTTCATGAATGACATTGTGAGGACAGCATTAATAGAAGTCACAAGCTTCATGAATGACATTGTGAGGACAGCATTAATAGAAGTCAAAAGCTATCTCAGTTGTACCAAATTTACAGACTGTTCTACTCAACAATCGGTATTTCCATTCAAATTCAAACACCTTTCCTGAGTCCTCGTAAAACCATCCAAGGCTAGCTGCAAGACTTTATGTTTGATTGATATGCCCTTTAAAAAGTATCTTTGTTTCGTGTACCTTGACACGCTAACCTCTTTCTAGTCTGACTTGGCAAATTTTGCAAGTTGGTTTATCATTAACTTTAAACAACCAAAGGTAGCAGACGCTATTAACCAAAAACAAACGACATCGTACCTACATACCTGATTGCATGACGAGACAAAATTTAAATTTTATGAAGGGTCATGGTTGCGAACGTCAGTTTACATCCTTGCACTTCCTATGAGGGTTTATATTAGTGTGCGGAGGAATGTTGAGGTACACATTTTAATCATCCAGTCTACTCGAACTCCCTTGCGTGCCATTAGAATCTTATATTACTGTCGCTGGCGGGAGCAAAAGGCGACGAACTTTTTAAATCTATTTTCACTAACTCTGTGAAACTGATGGAATATGTTGGGGACAATTACTAATTTTCAACCGCTTATGCAGGTCATGTTTTGTTTTTCTTCTCTGTCTGTGTTTATGCGTATAAACGACCTTGTTAGCAACACTCGTAACCATGGATTGTAAGCTTTAAAATTAGATTATAATGTAAAGGACATTATCAATGTAAATCAGCTTAGACCAGAGCCTTTTTTAACATACTAGGGGCCCATCCCCTACGCCCCCACTCAGCTCATTTATGATGATGATGATGATGATGATGATGATGATGATGATGATGATGATGACGATGACGATGACGATGACGATGACGACGACGATGACGACGACGACGACGACGATGACGATGACACTGATGGTGATTATGGTGGCGACGATGATGACGACGATGACGATGACGATGACACTGATGTTGATTATGATGACGATGTACATAACATTGTTATAACTATCATCCTCGAGCCGGTGTGTTAGTAAATTTTGCTCTTCACCCCCCCCCCCCCCACCCCCCCTTCCCTCGTGAATTTGGATTTGGGGCCCCGGTCCTTGTCTAGTGAATTTGGTCCCCTCCGGACTGATTTTACTAGGTAATTCACTGGTGTGTCTGTACGATTCCTTCAATTAATTTTGTGTACTGAAGTGATAAGCTAAAATCAAAGTTGGTAATATTTATGTACAGAATACAGCGCCGCAGTACTCATAGAATTTGCACACGAACAGAAAATAAGCACTTCGGTGAAAAAGAAATATAATATTTTTTCGATGTGGGCAATACCCATCGGGAGACACTAAAGGAAAAAAAAAGCGTACTTTACGCAAAACGGCAGTGAGAGGGATTTACTGTAAAGCGTGAAGAAGAGCTTTTTCTTGCAAAAGAGGAACAAGTTGTTGTCTCGTCCATTGAGAAGAGAAGGAAATGCTTCATTGTGTTGTTGGAGGTGGGCATAAGTCATGGGCTAACCAAGGCATGAACTGTAATTGTAATGATCAATTATAATCTAACCTTAGTGTTAATCCTTTGGCCCAGGTCCTAGTCGAAACTCCCAACAGTAAAACTCCCATTAATGCTTATGGGAGAAATAGACTTAGGGCCTATGCATAGGGCCTAGGGCCTTAAGCATTTCCTAGGAAAGAAGGGCCGGAGCCCAAATTTCCTAGCGGACCGTTTTTAAAATGAGGGGGTGAAATTTACTGGATGGCTACGGCTTAATTGTCGGGGCCCAAATTTCTTAGAAAATAAGGGCCGTGGGGACAAAATTTACTGGGGAGGGGGGGGGGATTAACTTTTACACCGACATTACCAGACTATTTGGCCACGTTGATCTGGCTAGTCTTAAAGCGTGGGGTAGGGAAATCTCCTCAAGTGCCTTTGTAGTGAGTGGTATGGTTTTGGCGTCATTATTAGTGATGTGATCCACGAAAGCTAATACCAGACTGCCAGAATACAGAAAACGGGATATAATCCATTGCGTGCACATCACGTTAGCATCGTTGTCTGCATCATTTTTAATATACGATAGCAATAAAGCAAAACACATCGTAAATGTCTTAATAGAATGCTCAATATATGAATGACGTCATTCTTTGTTGCGAGAGCTCAGCGAGCAAGCCATTCCCGCTGTGACAGACTGGCACGGAAATGAAAACCATTATTTATCATGTCTGCGAGTATGATATCTTGATTTATAAAATGGCGGCAGTTCATTCATGTCATACCTCTCGTATTAATATTTTGGCAAAATGCCATCATGTCTGGTCTGCAGGAATATATATATATATATATATATATATATATATATATATATATATATATATATATATATATATATATATATATATATATATATATATATATATATATATATATATATATATATATATATATATATATATATATATATATATATATATATATATATATATATATATATATATATATATATATATATATATATATATATATATATATATATATATATATATATATATATATATATATATATATATATATATATATATATATATATATATATATATATATATATATATATATATATATATATATATATATATATATATATATATATATATATATATATATATATACGTTTTTCAGTTGAAATGACTGTTCATTTGACAAAGTTCAAATCAATAGATGTTTAGGACAAGTCAGCGGTAAATTTGAAAATATATTTTCAATCTGTAGGCCAGAGGAAAAATGATTTTGTGAAGTTTTCTTTGATGAAAACTGAGCAGTAGGCCTATCGAAAATGTTCGTAGGTGATTATAACTGTATACGCCAGGTATTTGTTTTGGATGAAAGTACAATTTGCACAATATAATAGGCAGTGGCTGTGGGCTGTTCTCTGCTCCTGAATGAGAGAATAACAGTTGTGGCGCTAATGTATAATATCATATTCACTCTTTTACTGTTTGTGCGGGAAACCTAAAGCAATAAATTTAATAGATCTAATTTCGGAGAATCATCCGGTGAGGTTTTCGTATTGGGGTTGGGATGGGGAGGTGAAGGGGAGGGGGGGGGGGAGTATATAAATAAAGAATACTTTTATGAGCTTTATTAAGTATCAAAATATTCATAAAGCTGAAAGACCCTCAATAGGTACTTCCCCTTTCTTATTACCTGGATTCGCGCCTGAGTAGGCGCATATGTATACGCAACTTTTGAAGATGTTTAACATATTTTGCGGTATGATTGGGAGGACACGATTAATACAATTATTTAAATATCTTTTTAAGCCTTTAGTCATTATTACAATACCTATCTCAGCTTCATTTTGGGGTGGCTGAGACTCAAAAACCCTCTATATCACAATTAACTGTGTTTCCATCTTCAAACCATCAATGTGCCAAGTGATCAAGTGATATAAAACCAATTCTGTATTTGCATAGCCCTGGACATTATACGGTCTTAACTAAAAACCAGCACGTCAATGACGTAGTCGCTCAACATAGGCCTAATAGCAAAGAGCTTCTGTGTGGAAGCTTTTTGCTACTAGCAACAAAAATGCTTTCTCAATTTTATTCTATTTTTTACGTTTAACATTCTTATTTTATTTTAAACGTTTTATTAAACTGTAGAAATTTATGTTAAAAACAAACTGCATTCACTGCATGGGAATCGAACCAGGGAGTTCGGTTGCTAATACGAATCTCTCCCGCACTGCCACGGAAGTCATGTTGAATGGAATAGCCTATAATTAAATGTAGCTACTTTTATTATAATCAAATTTTAACTCAATAAAGAGGCCTATCCTAAATCTGCTTAACATGGCTAATGCAACATGCCAATACAATAATTTTTAAATAAGATATGCAACAGAAAACAGAAAAAGATGGAAATGTTGGCAAAACATGTTTCTAAAAGCATGGAGGTATCTATTCTACATCCATGCTACAAGTTACTATTACTATATACGTCCACAGAAAAACTTCGGAGATAGGCTTATAATCGGTAGTTTTTCGGTAAAACCCATCGAAACGATTCGTGTCTCCGGCATGGCTTCGGATTTGTAGTGGCATTTTTGGTTATTTTTGAAGAGGGAAAAATTGACACTGATAAAAAGGAAAATGTGCAAGGAGAGATGAAAGGAGCTAAACAAACCAATACGACAAATTCACCGAAACAAACATCCAGTTTGAAAAAACTCATTCCTAACGGTGTTCTTGTTCTTGCCAGCTTGCCCTATTGGCTCAAACCCATTAAAGGGGTGTTCAACTAAAAACTGTATATAAAAATGACATATGTTAAGCATATTTAAAATAAATTACTTATAATTTTTCCTGTTTCTAGATATAAATCACTTTATAAAGTGATTAAGCATAATGGTGACTCTAAGCGTCAATAGATCCGTGAGGTTAACAGTATATATCCCATCTGTGAATTTAGAGGGTGCACTGGGTCGGATGCTCACGGGTTGTTTTTATTTTCTTATCTGCACAATTGACAATTGATCGATACCTCTTTCGGATGCTCTTCTATCAGTTTGGTTTGAAGAATGTCTCTGTAATACCTTTTATATAAAATGTGATTTAATGACTATTTTATGAGCTACGCTTATTAGAGGGTTCTTTCGTGGAATGACGCGAGAACGAGCTTAATTGAAGGCCTGGCTACGAAGGAATGGATATGATCATTTTCAAAAACATTGAAATTGTGAATAAGTATATCAAAATGCGATTACGCTCAGCGAAATAAAGAATAATCCTCGTCATTAGATGATTTTGCAACCTTGGTGACTGACCTTACAAAAATGTGGTCCAATTGAAGCTTTCGGGGCTAGAACTGGAAGAGAAGCAAAAAGGGCTTCAAATACGGCCTTGTCATCGGTAAAACATGCAAAACCATAACGACATTTGTGTAATGGTTATGGTCAAGTTTTCATGACCAAAACATACACAGAATATAATCTTTTAGCACTTGGACTGGGCCCCCCTAATCCACCCGTTAAATTTTTGCCTCCTATTCTTGATCTACGCAAATATTCATGTTTTAGCATCGTAATTGCATGGTCATCATCTGATTCAATTCGCCTATATTGTATGCTGATGATTTACAATTGTGACATCATAGCTAATAGCCCCACTTCATGAAAGTCATTGATACATTTTTCTTGTTCCGGAGAAAAAGCGCTCATTGCATTCCAACGAAAGAATAATTCAAGGTCAAGTTTAATATTTGTTTTATAATACGCAGGAGTATATTAATGCATGCACAAATCAAATAAAAACGAAATTAACCCTCTAAATGTTTGTCATTTAAAATAAATAATTGGGGAGGGGGGGGGGAGCACATGAAATACATCAAATCAGCGACTGTTAATTCAAAAAAGTGCACCGAAATTTTGCTTCTGTTGTAAAATTTCATCTTGTCAAAGAAGAGTCATTCAAAGTTTTCAGATAAAAGATAAGAGTTAGCATTTGCAGACAGTTTACATTATCAAGATCAGTTACTATGACAGATGATGATGATTGTGTTTCGAAGTTCTATGAGCAACTTCAATTTTAATTGTTTGATTACCGAACAAAGCTATTTTCAATCTAATTAAAACACTCATTAAATTTTGATTTTAAGATTTCGAGTTATGGCTGATCAAATCCTTGAGATATTTGAAATAAAAACCAGACGACTCAAAAAAGGTGATTTTTTTCTTTTCTGGTTTTTAATCATTGAAAATGATGAAAATATATTTTTAGTTTTCAAAACTCGTCTTTTTTAGGCAAATTCTCTTGAATCTTTTTGTTTTTTTACTTTTATTTCATTTTTAATTTCTGTACGTTTGTTGTTTTTTGCAAAGTGCCATGAGCGTCTTTTTTGGCGGATACTGGCGTAATATCTAAATTGCCATATTGTTGTAATTTAAAATTTTAAATAGGTTGTTATATTCTGAGCCAACAATACATTTACATGTCCACAAATATCATTATCTTCACCGTTGTATATCATGATGAAGAATATGATTCACTACGTATGCTATCCTTTGATATCATATAGATTTTCTTTCAATCTCGAATCATTTTCCCCCACAGGTGCGTTCCTCATTCCATACTTCATTTCCCTCTTCACGGCTGGTATTCCAATTTTTCTTCTCGAGGTTTCTATCGGCCAGATGCTTCAGACGGGTGGTATAACTGTTTGGGGAATATTTCCACTTATCAAAGGTAAGTTTTTTTTTTCACTTGCTAATCATATCTTGTGTATACACTGTAAAAAAATCATTTGAGGTTTACATACATGTCATAAGAACTGTATTACTCAATATATCTCTTAAGGGACTCTTTATACGAAGATGTTTCACGAAATTATTCCTGCATGAGTTCTTCATTTCCCAACAAGATTGTTGGTATTCTCAAGGACGGCACAGATGGTTGGTGGGAGATTTACCCTCTTACTTTTTCCTTTTGGAGGGTTGCATCCCTGGTCCACAAAGGCTCCGATGGCGTCTTCCGCACAAATAAGATTACCATCAACTCCCCCCCCCCCTCCCTTTTACCTTTAAGAACCGCTGGAATCGCAGTACAGGCCTTAAAGGAATGCTGAAATTATTTTGGTATCAACTGATGTATTTTCAATTTGGAACAACTTTCTAATACATATGTAGTTCAAAAAATGTATGTCTTCTACAATCTTAGCAGAACCTTTTTTGCCGCTAATATAAACGACTTATCTTGCTAGTCTAATTTATATCATTAAAAATTTGTGGCGTGTCAAGTTGGACAGTGCAGTGATATGATTTATCTCCGACTGGCAGTACATAGGCCTACACATACAATGCGTGTATCGTGTGTATTAATTGGCTACTACTTGCTCGAGCCCAGTTCAGCAGTTGTAGGCCAAAACTTTTAGCTTTCTTTTGGTGCTTCGACGAAAAGGAGAGAATTGTATGAATCAGTGCATTATACCAGATAAGACTGAAAGGGATTTCCAAAATGTATTCTTAAGTTACCTAAAATCTGCGGTGTTGTGAAGGCGTTCGCAAAGGGTTTGTTGCGATACATGTACGTAGGTTTATAGTTCTGGAACTTCACGTTCAACCGGCTCAGGTTCGCGAACTTCCCCTGTAATATCTCGAGGTATTCAGTGAGTGTCAAACATCTGAATAAAGCAAAATTGCTTCTACTTGTCGCCAGTCCTTTAAAGCCCTCACGGTACAATGGCGCAGAAAACAATTTGATGAAATCACAAAGCAGATACAAAGTCTGCGTCATCTTCCCATGTTTGAGTAGTAAGGAACTTTTTACAACCCATACCTCCTTGTCATGTCATGGGCCGCAGAGCAGTATTTTAAGTGGGGGCACGCACGTTTGAAACGACTGATCTAAAAGACTGAAATGCAAAATTATTGATTTAGTAAATAGTTAATCTCTTTTCTTTTCAAACCTTTCTACTCCTCCCCCAACTCCTCTCCTCCTCCTGCATCAAAATAAAAAGAAGAAGAAGAAGACGTCGTGAAGAAGACGTGAAGAAGACGTCGTGAAGAAGACGTCGTGAAGAAGACGTCGTGAAGAAGACGTCGTGAAGAAGACGTAAAGAAGACGTCGTGAAGAAGACGTCGTGAAGAAGACGTCGTGAAGATGACGTCGTGAAGAAGACGTCGTGAAGAAGACGTCGTAAAGAAGACGTCGTGAAGAAGACGTCGTGAAGAAAACGTCGTGAAGAAGACGTCGTGAAGAAGATGTCGTGAAGAAGACGTCGTGAAGACGACGTCGTGAAGAAGACGTCGTGAAAAAGACGTCGTAAAGAAGACGTCGTGAAGAAGACGTCGTGAAGAAGACGTCGTGAAGAAGACGTCGTAAAGAAGGCGTCGTGAAGACGACGTCGTGAAGAAGACGTCGTGAAGAAGACGTCGTGAAGAAGACGTCGTGAAGAAGACGTCGTGAAGAAGACGTCGTAAAGAAGACGTCGTGAAGAAGACGTCGTGAAGAAGACGTCGTGAAGAAGACGTCGTGAAGAAGACGTCGTGAAGAAGACGTCGTGAAGAAGACGTCGTGAAGAAGACGTCGTGAAGAAGACGTCGTGAAGAAGACGTCGTGAAGAAGACGTCGTGAAGAAGACGTCGTGAAGAAGACGTCGTGAAGAAGACGTCGTGAAGAAGACGTCGTGAAGAAGACGTCGTGAAGAAGAAGAAGACGTCGTGAAGAAGACGTCGTGAAGAAGACGTCGTGAAGAAGACGTCGTGAAGAAGACGTCGTGAAGAAGACGTCGTGAAGAAGACGTCGTGAAGAAGACGTCGTGAAGACGTCGTGAAGAAGACGTCGTGAAGAAGACGTCGTGAAGAAGACGTCGTGAAGAAGACGTCGTGAAGAAGACGTCGTGAAGAAGACGTCGTGAAGAAGACGTCGTGAAGAAGACGTCGTGAAGAAGACGTCGTGAAGAAGACGTCGTGAAGAAGACGTCGTGAAGAAGACGTCGTGAAGAAGACGTCGTGAAGAAGACGTGAAGAAGACGTCGTGAAGAAGACGTCGTGAAGAAGACGTCGTGAAACATGGAAAAACAAATACATGTAATCATGTTGTCTCTGTTAGAGTTTAAAACGACGTATTGCAGTGGCGTAGAAACCGGTGTCATGGGGACAAGACCCTGCTCCCCCTTCATTAATACCCCATTAATAATTTTGTTGGGGGCCAAATGACCTTTTTGATATTTCGAATATTTTTGATGGAAATTTTCTTTATTTTCGGGGAATTTTCTTCACTTTTCGGAAAATGTTTTCCCAATACCTTTACAAAGTCTCCCTCCCTCCCCTTTACAATGGATTTTGGACCGTGGTAAGAGCCTCATAGATTTGTGTGCGTTTGTTGGGACAAAAATAAAATTTGCAAGTCATCCTTCTTATGATTTGTGAAAAGTGGGAGGAGGAACGTGCCTCCGTCCCTTTACTCCTCGGCCAATGATATAACTGTCGCCGAATTGTTCAACACTAAATTTTGGTGAGATATTGTTCTCATTGTATCTTTTGTACTAAAAGAAGGGAATTTACGTCGTCTTTCCCGGATTCGTTGAGGTATGCAATAAAAACAAAAATACAAACATTTATTCTAGTGCCTTAATGCCCTTATAACGAGCGCCCTATTTGCATAACGGACACTAAAGTTGCTTCGAAGATCTGTCCCATGCATGACCAAAACGGTTTAACTAACCTATATTGGCAAACAATAGGAGAGGTACAATGCAAGGATTCTTTATCGGGAAATGAACATTTGAACCTTATTCTGTAATCATCTGATAACGTAACGACCCCATTAAAAGCTCGATAAGTGCAATAAGGTTTTGTTATAGTACTGGTTAAGTAGACCTATGAAACACTTGACTGTTGATATACCGATACACAATTGGCACAGAGGTGGAGAGTAACCAAACACGGGGTATTACAAGCACGAGCTATCTGGATTAACCTCAATTGTCAGTGTCTAAACAAGCCAAGTATGATGCAATTATGATGTTTTTTCTTTGAGAACGCTAAATCATCATTACCACCCTATATCGGGGTAATTTATCATAAATGTAGATAATTTATGACGTATTTAAAATCCGACATTACATTAAGCAGATTATTCAACAAGTAAGGGTTACATTAAACAAATCATATACATAATAAAATCATTAGTAGGGAATAAGGAGGAAAGGATCACACAATGCATTTGAAAAGTGGTTATTGCCACCTTTTACCTGCTTGTCGGGGGAGCAAACTTAAACTTCAAGCTGTTTGATTACTAATACCTTATCTAGAATCCACTTTAATTGACCACATTGGAATGGGTATCAGGGAGGGTAAAGCAGGAAGGTTATGAAAGCGGAGTGATTCGGTGCATGTGCGTGCATTAAGAACAAAGTTAATGTAAATTCGTGTAAGAATAAATTGATATCAAAATATTCACCGCCTATTTCAGCCACGATTCAAATCGAAGTACACAAATCTGCAAATACAAGCAAACTCTAACAAAATGAATTCCCACATATATCTATTAATGTGTAATGAATCTGACCGGGGTATAGCCATAAGAAAAGGTTTAGAAAGTGAACCGAGAACCCCGATGTATAAGTTGTAAAATAATCTGAGCCACTAAGCTAAGAGCGCGGCCCTCAAAGGGAGGGACCGTCCAGAGTGTATCATCCCTTGTTACAAATTCATGAAATCGAGGGCTCTCAAGTCTGCCCGAAATTTAGACATATGGCAGTATGGCCTTACATGAATCCCTTCGATCTAAACAACACATTAGTTTCAAAGTAGCTTTTCAACCGCAGTTTAGCTTATGACATCCAACTGTACAAAGAAAAGAGGAACATTTTGGTACTTTAGTAGGTACATTAAAAGATGTTAAATCCACTTACTTAGCTATCATTTATGAATGTCCATGGACCTAAAAGTATATTATGCGGTTTGTCATTCTGTCATTTGTTATACATTTTCTTTTCTCGATTCAGGTGTTGGGTACGCAGCTTTTACGGTGTCATTCATCTTGTGCACCTACTACATCGTTATCATCTCGTGGTCGCTCTTCTATCTATTCTCTTCGTTTACAAGTGAACTTCCATGGGGAACCTGTGCGGGGATTGGTGTGATGCGTACTGCAATGATCCTGCCCAGCAAGAAAATGTACCAGAAGGTTTTTTCCGGTCCAAAAACGGAACGTTCCTTCCTGCGTCTATGGGAGAATCACCAGCTCAACAGTTTTGGGAGTAAGTATTTGAAAGCAATCTGTGTAGTGCATGGATATAGCCGACTATTGCAATGTGCAAAAAAGCATTTCGCCAAGCAGAGAATGAAATCTGCAGTGGCATAGCTAGGCACTGGCATTTAGGGGTGGGGAGGGGGCAGGATTACTTTTTCGGGGGCAAGATTCATGATGTTTGAACAATTACACTTTATTCTGTCATCTGATTTGGGGCAACAAGGGGAAGGGCCTCTGAGAGGAGGACACAAGCCCCCTCCCTCTCCGCTCCCCCTTCCTCTGGCTACGCCCATAGAATCTATATTGGAAATTTTGAAATAGTACTTATTAGTATATATTAATTAGTACGCACAGAATAACCACTGATAACGTAACATACTGGTGTTGATACTTGTGATGTGATTGTTACGTGATATGTTTCTTATTAAGGTCGAACCGGCAACGCAAGGACATGGCAGAAACGCCGGTGTAAAAGTAAATCTCCCCCGCTCCAGTAAATTTTGGCCCCGGCCCTTATTTCCTAGAATATTTGCCTCCCCCCGCTCCAGTAAATTTTGGCCCCGGCCCTTATTTCCTAGAATATTTGCCTCCCCCCCCCTAATCTTTCCTATGCAATTTGGAGACAACAACTTGTACCCCTTTTGCAAGAAAAAGCCCTTCTTCTCCCTTCACACTAAATCTCACTGCCGTTTGGCGTAAAGCACGTCTTTTTTATTTCTTTAGTGTATCAGCTTATCACTTCTTATCACTTTTTAGCTTATCACTTCAGTACACAAAATTAATTTAAGGAACCGTACAGACACACCAGTAAATTACCTAGTAAAATCAGTCCGGAGGGGACCAAATTCACTAGACATTCCTTAAGAAATAAGGTCCAAAGGAGGAAGGGGGAAGCGGGGGCCAAATTTACGGGTAGCAAATTTTACTACTACACCTTTTCAATGAAACGCGGGTTCAACGAGCGGCTCGGAAAAGATTTTCTGTCACAGTCATTACAATACAATCTTCACACTCGACCGATTTGTTGCTCCTGACAAATTGATCCCGGTGGGAGTGGGTTGTATATTTCCTGGCCGGGTATTTTATCCAATAAGCACCCTTGTCCTCGGGCACTGAGAAGTAAAACAACAAGTATTTTTGAAGAAGATCTGAACATTTTCTGCACGCGTTCTCTCAAGAGGGACCACCATCCAGAGCTCAACGGTGCCCACAATCAGTGGTGTAAGGGCCAGCATTCAAAAAGTGAGGGGTACTATAGACTCCCCTCCCAAGACGAAAGGGTTCAAATTTAGCCCACTTCTGAGGTCAATTTTGTTTTTGTAAAAGCAACAAATATATAAACAACAAAGATTATCCTAATTTTTAAAAACTTCCTTGAAAAAGGGGAGCGGACCCCACACCACCCCCTCCCAATGGCTACACCACTGCCCACAATGGTTTGGTTGACGTCATTACAAGACATGATTTTATACAGACTAAGGTAATTCGGAATAAAAGAAGTCTCTCTTTATACTTTTATACTTTTACTCCTAACTTGAAACCGGAGCAGTTTTCCATGTTCATAGTGCTGCCATGATTTCCATCTCGGGATTTTAATGTTTTTACGATGTTACTGTTCCCTTGCCATTTATGTTTCAATATATACATAATTGGAGCATGAAGAAACACACCTTTCCTATCTTCATCAACAGTAATCGAGCATTGGGTATCAGCAGCGGTATTGATAATCTTGGCGGATTAAGGTGGGAACTTGTTGGATGTCTGGCCTTAGCCTGGGTCATTTGCTATCTCTGCATTTGGAGGGGTGTCAAGCAAACAGGAAAGGTACGTGAAGGTTATCTTATGTGTTTCCCTGGTAGTGGTGCAGAAATATTTGTAATACGTTTGTGTCAGAAACATCCAGATAAATGACGTCACATAAAGGACATGGTAATATAGTTCTCCTATACTAAACCGTAAATGTCTTACAAGGAACAAAGTGGATTTGTACCACCAGTGGCGTAGCCAGATGGGCGAGTGATGGAAAGGGAGGGGGGGGGGGGAGCGATTTCCCCCCAATATTTTATTCCATCGGTTGAGATTTGTACATGTCGGTAAATATTGTCGCTTCAATTCTGTGTGTCACATTTCTAAGAAACTGAACAGCAGAAATAGTGTTTGAAAAGTTGCAGAAAGTTGAGAACTCGTGCCTATGGAATCTGACAGGACTCCCTCTACTTTAACACGTCAGTAAATATATAGTTTTGGAAGAATTAATCATTATCACTGTGCTTCTGAATTATCTGATGTCGGAGAAATGTTGACTTTGGGGAAATGGCTCCCACAGTAGGGTGAAATCTTTTCCATCAAATCATGTAAGGAAACTCCCGGCACATCAGCGACCTTTCTTGCTTCGATTCAACTTGTCGATTATTATTCCTGCCAGCCTGAATAATGCCACTATCTAAGTATATGCTCTTAAAGGGATATTCCCTAGAATTTTCATTTTTTCATATATGATAGAGAAAACTTTTAGAAACAAAGTGGTGAAAAACTATGTTAATATCCTATTTACTTTAGAAATTTTAAAGTTTTTTTGAAGTCGAGCAAAAGTGACTGATTGTCAACATCTGAGATGTCATGAGACAATTTCAACAAAACGTCTTTTGTTTTTCTTTAAAAATGATTTTCATTTTATTTTATCATTGTAAATGTGATGAACACTAAGAAAAAACCAACTGTTTTCTTGTAAATGATATATTCCACCCTATCTCTATAATGAACCAGAAATGCTGTTTGATAGTGTCAAAAAAGTGTGATTAATTTTATTAAAAAGAAATAAGAACTGTGCTGGAATTGCCTTGATGACATCACCAAGTTGAAGGACTTACACTGTATGAGGTGTTTTTAAGAACATTTTTCTACTGTTTCAATTGTTATAACTTCTCAACGGAATAAGATATTAACATAGTTATTTCACCACTTTGTTTCTATAAATTTTCTCTATCATATATGAGAAAATGAAAATCTATGGGAATATTCCTTTAATCAAAAAATTTCCAAATCATAAGAAAAAACTTGTCACGCATTTTCTCTCCTTAGTCCACCTAAATCTTTAAATGCAAAATTGACCAGAGATGTAGCCAAAAATTCAAAATATGGGGAACAGCCTATATGAAAAAAAATATTTTGCACCGGACCCAACGAGATGATCTAGTGATGATCTAATGATGATCTATGGAGATGATCTAATCATACGCTTACTGCGAGAGGGGGTCTGAGCTCTCTTTGTGCGAAGAAAGAAAAAGAAGAAAAAAATGTCAGAATTTTTTACCCAAATTGATGGGTCTCAACTTTTTTACCGGTTTTCTAACAGTCTAGATTTAAAATTAACCTAGAATGTTTCGGAAAATTTACTGATTTTTCTGAAAATTGGCTCATAATTCGGAAAATGAATCAAATGTTTAAGATAATTACAAGGTTTAGAAGCCATTACAATATGTTGATAAG
This sequence comes from Chiridota heheva, assembly GCA_020152595.1. Lineage (NCBI taxonomy): Eukaryota > Metazoa > Echinodermata > Holothuroidea > Apodida > Chiridotidae > Chiridota > Chiridota heheva. The sequence goes on from JAIGNY010002211.1 coordinate 351,714, forward strand.
GCATGCCATAATTAAACTGTTACAGTTATCAATTAAGTCACCTATAGGAGAGCGAATGCACTCTGGCTGCGTCTCTGTTGTTTAGATAAGTTGGGCAAATGAAATTTTCGTCGGGCAAATTTGTCTGACACCCACAATTTTGCACTAATAAATTAAGTAAATTAAGTGTTCTTAAATTTTCGGGAAATTCCCGTCATTTTTCGGGAAATTCCCGTCATTTTTCGGGAAATTCCCGTCATTTTTCGGGAAATTCTTTCAATTTCCGGAAATTCTCTTCCTTTTCAGACAAATTTCGAGAATTTTTTTAAAAATTTACTTCCACTGCATGCTTGTTTAAACATCTCTTTTCTAGTTTTTCCCCATTGTTTAGTCTTTCCGCACCCAAAGGGGAGAGCGGTCGCTTCCACCGCACCCCTAGCCACTGAAATTGACTGATTTTATTTGAAAATAACCTGGATAAGTTTTTATTGTTTGGAAACAGATTGTTTGGTTTACCGCACTCACTCCGTACGTTATTCTAACGGCGTTGCTGATCAGGGGTGTAACCCTGGAAGGTGCTAAAGACGGAATCATCTATTACATCAAGCCAGATTTCTCGAAACTGAAGGAACCCACGGTAAGTTTAAGGGTAGAGTGGAAAACCGCCATGTACATGTATACAATGTTGCTGTCATAATTCCGAATGGTTTGGGCAAGTACTTTTCTTGGTTTGGGCATTGGTCAAGAACAGAAGAATGAATATGGTTCGAAAGCAATGACAATTTAATGTTCGTTATGTCAGTATGTCAATAGCTCACTATACAGGTATAAACCACTGGTACTACATTCATGATATTCATATATCATCTTGACCAGCAACTATATTGGTAGTCAAACAAAATGATCACCTAGACGAGAGCTTGTTGTGCATCGGGAAGCAATGTGCTGAACATTTAGGAATCAATAAACAACAACGCAAAACGAATAAACATTACAAACTAACAGAAAACTACTAGAATCACTAGCAAGATAAATGCTTTTCAGACAAGATGACGTGCAATACCGCCACAAGTCACTGTCCAGCACCAGTACCCCACCCCTGCCTGTGTACAATATTGATGATGATGCCCCCCAGCCCCTTTCTTTTGTTTGTCAGATATTGAAATCCACTTAGGTCAGCTCGAGGTTAGAAGTTTTTTTAAGTATTATTTATATATATATATATATATATATATATATATATATATATATATATATATATATATATATATATATATATATATATATATATATATATATATATATATATATATATATATATATATATATATATATATATATATATATATATATATATATATATATATATATATATATATATATATATATATATATATATATATATATATATATATATATATATATATATATATATATATATATATATATATATATAATAGGAAATTGGGAGTGGGGTTGGGGGGAGGGGGTCAGATGTCGACATGAGCAACTTGCATTAATAAGGACATGTTCCCAATGGATTGACCAAAAAGCTTGTATTAAACCAGGTTTTGACACATTTGTTCTTCCCGTGCAGGTGTGGGTAGATGCAGCCACTCAGATTTTCTTCTCATACAGTGTTGGTATTGGTTCCCTGATCTCACTGGGTAGTTACAACAAGTATAGGAACAACTCTATCATGTAAGTTATGTCAAGTTTTCTTAGTTAAGCATGTTAGGAGCACCGTAAACACGGCAAAGCCGAAGTTATATATTTAATACTCCATATATCTTGAAAATATTTTTGCAATATGCAACATAAAGCTTTATTTCTATATTAGATGATAACTATGTATAACTGAATTAATACTAATGTTTTTGTTATTTATGTTTTTACAGAGATACGGTCGTGGTCGGGTTTGTGAATGCAGGGACGAGTCTGTACGCGGGTTTTGTGATCTTCTCTATACTGGGTTATATGTCTCATACACTCAAGCTCCCTATTGACGAAGTAGTGGAACAAGGTTTGTTTGTTTGTTTGTTTGATGAGGGCTTAACGCGCCACGACAACGAGGGTCAAATTGTGCCTGAGAGGTCAGATCATTCTAGAGGTAGGAAGGAAAGGAAACAGGGGAAGAATGAGAGAAATTCAAGAACATAAAGTCAAAAAGCTGTGATCGAGAGAGGAGGTGCATGGGTGAAACAAAAACAAAGTAGACAGGGGGTGGCAGAGGAGAATTAGATATGGTTGTAGAGGGAAGCATGGTGAAGGAAGGAGATAATTTTATCCGGAGGATTTTTCTGGAAGAACTCAGCAATTGAGTTGTGGGGAGCGAGGGAAGCTCTGGGAAGGTTGTACAGGGGGCAAGCAAGGAGAACGTGATGGATTGTGAGGGTGCAGTGGCAATTGTTGCAGAGGGGTTGGGGGAGCCAGTAAGGAGGCGGGATTGAGTAAGGTGGGTGTGACCAATTCTAAGACGGGTAATATGAACGTTGTCGATACGAGAGAGGTTGTTGATGGTGGATTTGATCGGAATTGTGGGCTGGATGACATGGAGTTTGTTATCAATTTGGGAGTTCCATGAGGTTTGCCAGCGATAACGAACAAGGGAAGCGATAAGCGGTTTGATGTCAGAGAGGGTTTTGGGAAAAGGGGTAGGGAGGATGTTGAGGGCAGCTTAGCGGCTGCATCAGCTTTGTCATTGCCAGGCATGCCAACATGGCTGGGTATCCAGAAGAAAAGAACACTTTTCCTGCAGAGGGTGGGAGAAAGGAGTTTCCGTCGGAGGAGGAGGTGGCATGTGAGGTTATCCCATTTAAGATTAAGTAAAGAAGTAAGAACAGCCTTTGAGTCGGAGAAAATGGCAAAGTGACTGAGCCGAGAGTACTCAATAAAGTTGAGGGCGAGGAGAATGGCCTAAGCCTCGGCCGAAAAGATGGATGAGTAGTCGGGAAGTCTGCTACTGAGGGTGATGTCTTGGATGACGGCAGCAGCAGCTGTCTTGTTGCCTTCCTTGGAACTATCATTATAGATGAAGGTGTAGTTTGAGAGTTGGTCTTTGATTTGGTTGTGGAGATTGATGAAGAGGTTAGGGTGGGTTTGAGTTTTGTAATGAGTGGAGAGGTCCAGGTGGACAGAGAGTGGCGAGGTTGGTGCCGAGATAAAAGAGGTCTGATTTAATGCGTAAGCTGAAGGGAGGGGATAGGTAAAACGATTTTGGTGATCCGAATAACAGCTTATGGTCAGAAGTACAATAACTAAATGGCTGATAAAATCAGGGCCCCTTAAAAAAGGTTGGCCTTCGTGACATGCGATTTTATCATTTTCTTAGCATTTCAAACAAGTAAGTTGGAGCACCGATTAACTGTGCCCACTTGAACAACAATTTAACTATAACACCAGCCGACAGTCCTTTCTATGGACAGATGCAGGCGGGCATTGTACAGTTGTTAGCCCGCCCTTCACCCATGTGACGAAATATCCCGATGAAGGGGGCGAGGTTCAGATCTCTCTGGCCTAATCCAGTGAAAATTCTTTGCAATCTTGAGGGGCATAGTCCGCGGTATTCTACTGTTCATTTGCGTAATGAAGTGCCCTAATCTATATTGTTGCATGTCAAAAACGTTACCTGTGCTTGTAACCTGTTTAGAAATTCCTGGCTGCCTGTACCCTTCTCTCTCTATATATATGCACAATTGATTATCTGAACGTGACTGTACCGAAAACTTAAATATTTATGCAATACCAACGAAGTATTTCTTTATACAATACTGTCTTTTTCGTGTATTTTCCTCCCGACAAGAATGGGGGAGGGGTTTTTTTCTAAATTATTTTTTATATAGCTGCACCCTAATCCTTTCTAAGGCTATGACATTATTTTTTTCTCGCTCATAACAAAAATTGCCTGTACCTGACCAGATAGTGTATCTCCCGTGAGTAAACTGGGGAAAGGTTTTTTTGCAAAATATCATAGCACAATAATCTCACAATTTGTCACCTTAAGGCTAGTAGGGCACTTGATGACTTGATTTGGTACTAGAGCGCATTTTGGTACTCTTTCTTCACCATACATATATCTTCTCATATGCAGGTCCGGGTCTGACCTTCGTAGCCTATCCAACAGCCGTTTATCAAATGCCTGGTTCTGTCGTATGGGCTATTATCTTCTTTCTTATGTTGCTTATGCTGGGAATGAATACACAGGTATTTTTGTTCTTTTTTACATTAAGCCTATGTTTGATGTTGCAGAAAAGATCCAAATTTGTATTCATGATATATAATGCTCAGACTATTGCATGATTTCACTTATCTGCTTATAAATGTGCCCTGGAATCTTCAATATAGAAATACGGGATAGACTCAAATCAAGTGACAACGCATGCTGAAGTATGAAACTGTGAACAATAAGTGGAGTGGGCTTTCGGTATTTCTTATTTCCGAAATTCGATTATGGTGATTTAACTTAAGTAGATTATTTGGGCTCATTTCAATGTGAGACCCTGTTTTGGACAAGTTGATTATATTACCATTTAAAAGAAAGGGGAAGGAATTAGTCTCTATGCATCATGTATCTTGTAAACAAATGTTTCTCATTGTGAATCTTTGATAAAATTTTAAAAAACGCCAGAGAATACTGAAATAGGTGGCTCGGAGAGGTTTCATCATACAAAACGATACAAGGAGGGGAGAGGGTTACATGGGTTAAGTATCCGTTTTAGTAACTACAATTGCATGCATAGATTTGGGTTGTATTTAGTGGCGTAGCCACGGGGGGTGGGGTCAAAACTCGCCTTCACCTCCACTTTTCCAGGAATTGACACAAATTGGGATTATCTTTGTTTTTTATATCTTTTTTTCTTAAAAACAAAAACAAAATTGCCCTTAAAAGTGGGCTAAATTTGAACACTTTGTCTTGGGAGGGAGGTATAAGACCTTCTTGGATTCCCTCACTTTTTAAATGCTGGCTACGCCACTGGTTGCATTGATATTTGAATATCGCATCCTTTACCATGACTATGAACAACAACTTAATTATACTTAGAGAATCAATCAAAAGAAATCCGACAATCATCCAACCCCCGTGTGTTGGGTAGAGAGTTTCATATAGAATTAGCAAATTGAACAGGAGCTTAATTGAATTTAGACATGGAAATCATAATTTAATTTCAGATGAAAAATATTGATGCTTGAAAAGACAACTTTGATTTGTTTTTACCTTTCACAGTTTTGTGTTGTTGAAGGCTTAGCTACCTCCATGATGGACGCATTCCCCCAATACAAGCTTCGTGAACACAGGGCTCTGTTCTTATTTTCGATCTGCTGTTTATCTTTCGGGCTGGGTTTATTCTGTGTAACTGAGGTAAGTACCAGAAAATATATACTTATATTTATCTCTTCTTTTTTCTTAAAAAAAAAAACTGCATTTTTCATGTTTAGCCCACAAGAGTACTAAGTAATGAAAGTAAAATAGCCTGTTACTATGTTCAATAATGAAACGGGTTCCATAATCTGATAATGAACGTCTTTTTTGTTATTCCTCTAAACTGCTAAATGTATAGTCTGGAAATATTTATTCATTAGGCCTAAAGTTTTTCTCAAAAGAATAAGAGAAACATCATTTAACCTGAGGCAGCAGATACTCTGGTGAAGTACCGACATTGCAATAAGGACGGTAAATCCCACGGTCAAAGCAAATTTGCATTGCATAAACTGATGTGCATGCGTAAATATACCACACCACCCTGTGACTTCCAAAATCTGGCGCCGTTACCGTGTTTATACTGGCAAAGTACCTTTGGCATATTTGGCAACAAATCTCTATAAATAGCAATAAGTTCGCAATCAAAAATTGGAAGAAATTTTATCAAATATTTATATCAAATAAGGGGACAGCGGGGGCGGAAGGAAAACAAATATTGGGTGGCCCACTGAACAGGCGTAAATCCATTAAAAAAATAGTTAAGGTGACACCGAAGGTATTACTGCGAGCGCGTAGTGCGCGCTTTTGGGCGTGGGGTCCAGGGGTCAGCTTAAGGGGCCCTGGTGGGGTCCAGAGGCGAAGCCCCGGAAGCTCTCGAAAACTTGACATTTAAAAGGTAAAAAACTACGTCACGACGCATAGGAAGAAAGTATATTATACTAGTCAAAATTCATGTCAAACATGTCAAAGAGATATAATATACAATATACAAAAAACAAAGCCATAAAAATGCATAATGTGGAAATATAATGTGTTATTGTTCAAGTTTTTGTGCATGGATATATATTTTTGGTCACTATTTGAAAAGTATGTGTAGTCTTAGAAAAATGTTTGATAAACGTCCAATAATCTACTATTAAAGTGTGTAAATTTTGTCAAACTTTTAAAACGAACCTGTTCTATATCTCGCTCCTCCTCCTCTATATGTCGGTGTCTTAGTTCATGTATTAAATACAATATCGCACAAAGTGTTAATATATTATTGATAGATTATTTTACATTTTCAAATTTTTCTCTGAAGAAGCCCTTTTTCTAAGAAAGTGCTCTTTTAAAATCTAAATACATAATAAGCACTTGGAATTTCAAAGCTTGCTGAAGTATCGGAACGGTTCTGACCATTTGACGAATCTTAATCTCTCGGGGGGAAAAACCTGATGTAGAACGTCGCATTCCCTTTTGAAATTTTCCGAGATGCAGGAATGAAGCGCCCTTTTTATACGTAAAAACGAACCCCCTCTCAAAGTCCTGCCTACGGGCCTGCATACAAAGAATATAAAAAAATCTTTTTGGACTCATAATATTCTTCAAAAAGTCTTCTGTTTAATGTATAGGCTATTTGAAAACAAAATTTTACTGCAAAATTAGCAGAATGAAACAGGTAGCTTTGAGTTGATAAAGAACTGCTGGAAGTCTTAATATAATTATGATTTTGACCATGTTTTATGATTCAAGTGAGCAACCTAACTTGTTAAAATGTTAGAAAATAAAGGATCGGCTTCCAGGTATAAGTCAATACTAGTCAATAGTCAATAGTGCTAACATCCAATAAAGCCCGCTTATAACAGAAGGGAGGCGAGTTGTCATTGATCAGACGTAATGCAAGTAATTATGACCATATGACCGGACATTTTCCATTCTAGTCAGGGGGTCCATTACAGAAAATGTGTCACAAAAACTTCGAAGTTTTTGTTTTGTGTAATTGAAGAATATTGCGGACCATGGTCAAGGCTATCATATATAGAGAACATATGAATTAAATCTCGGGGGTGATTAAAAATATACCCAAAATATGAAAATTACAAATGATTATTAGGGGTCCTGACCCCCATTTAAATCATTGGGGGCCCGGGGGCCTTGCCCCCCCCCCCACTTCCGCCGCCTATGGGGGAGGGACCAGTCCTAGAGTTCCGGGTCTGCCTTGACCTACCTGCAGCCCGTACCAATTTCTTATTTCGTATGTATTTGTATTTCTTCACCAGTTCACGTTTACTTTTGACTCTCACCCTGCATGTTTTGTTCATATAGGGAGGAATGTATATTTTCCAATTGATGGATTCGTATGGAGCTAGTGGTATGTGCCTTCTGTGGATCGCAGGATGGGAATGCATAGCTGTTGCATATGGTTACGGTTTCAAGAAATTTTACGGACAAGTTACCGACATGTTGGGATTCACACCAGGCTGGTACTTCCCTGTATGTTGGGTCGCTGTTGCACCTGCTATGAGCTTTGTAAGTATAACTAACCGTGACATTTCTTATTTTTTAGTTGAAGCGGTATAGCATTTCAAGCTGTATTATCCAGTACTTGTAATAAGTGAACTGATTTGAGTCATCCTGCAAGTCCATTACTTGCAGGATTTGAGCTAACATACATAAATACTCTGCCACGTCATGGGCAACAACTGGCGATCACGCAAAACTTGGTTCGTTTAATTGACGGAGGGGGGGGGTACCCCATTTGCAGAAATTTTCTATCATTTCCACGCTTGATATATACTAACGAGAAATTTTAATTCTTTTAATGCATATGTACAGGCTTCCCCCTCCCTTCACAATTTCGAACGTTTGAATGACAATTTAAGATAACTTTTTCTGGTAAGGTTTTTCATGTATCTCACTTTATGGTATAGGCTTATTGGCAAGATTATAAAGTTTTTTTTTTTTTTAATGCCTAACAGTTAATTAATTGTAAGGCATTGCGTAACTGTTCACAAAAGTCACTGTGATTTGGTTTGGTATGTCTGAAAGGTAATAAAAAGCCGCAGGTGTCGGAAGGATCTCGAGGCAAGGACACTTATAATGAGGGGCACTTCTTCATTTTAAGAAGGGGCAATTTTGTCAGTTTCCGGAAATATGGGGCCACGCGACCCCTCGTCCTACACATAGATCTAGGTCCTACACATATGTTTTGAGCAAAGACGGGATTTATGAGGAACAAGAGGAAACTTACCCCACTTCCACTTTTTTCCAATTGTAGTGCTTTTTGTATCTTAGCGTGATCCCCCTCCACCCGTACTTTTGACTTTTCCCCTCACATAGGCAAGTCCCGTCTATGGGTTTGATATTGGGGAACCAGGACCAATGTTGGCAATTGCCCATCGGGCAAATAGACAAAAGGCCTACTTTTGAAAAATATGGCTTTGAAAATTGTGAGGCCCCTTCCCGCCACGGCCTTCGGTGTCGGGTCTTTGGAATATAACGTACTTTAACTTTCAATAATAAACTTTCAAAATGGCTTCCTGCCCCGGTCTGCCCTCTACTTTCAAAAAGGCACTCCCTTCCCAGCCTCCCCCAACTTTAGTAAAGGCACCTCCTTCTTACTTCCCCCACCCCATTATTCTAGGGTAAGGGGAAAATGTCCTCTCTTGCCCTCGTGGTTCCGACATCGCTGCGAGACGCACATCGTTTCAAACATTTTTTGTGTATTGCTTCATTCTACAGGGCATCTTCTTGTTTAGTTTAATCGCTTATAAACCAGCAACATATGGCGACGATTATTACTACCCAGTGTGGGGCAATCTTATAGGATGGTTTTTGGCTATTGCTTCCATGCACTGGTTGCCATCATACGCCCTCTACTTGTTCCTCATCACACCTGGAAGTCTTAAAGAGGTACGTTCTCTCATTTGATAAAAAAGAAATGATCGGGGAATGATGCACTTTGTGGTTTCCAATACTTTGTAGAATACAACCCCATTACAGAAAAATGATTTAACTGAAATATTTGACTGAATAAATAAAGTATTTTTTCTCGGGTGGTAAATTTTAATTACCCTTTCTGGATTTTGTTTTATTGCTTTCCTGAAATATCCGATGGTTTTTAATTTCCATAATCGCAGGACAAAACATTAAACAATACATAAAGACTTTGAGGACAACTTGGTTTGGTTTCAGTCGTTTTTACACAAGTGATACAGAACTTTAAACTGAAATATCTCCTTAACGGAATAAGAATTTGGAATGCTTTCTTCATCATTTTGTTTCATTCGAAGTCCTCTCTTATATAAAATTAATTTGCTTGACCCCTGAACTAGTCATTTAAGTTTCACGAACGCGGAATAAGCTTTCAACGTTACGATTGCAAAGGATCATTTAAATTGACAAGTCACTAAGTCACAAAAGGTCCCATTTTAAGGAGTATTTTGGTTGCTTATTTTAAGCCATATCCCAGTCTAAAGTGTTTAGTGTGTTATACATCAATAGCTCGTTAGAGCGTTCTTGTTCACTCAATGCATCCCGTATCATCAGACCATAGACAACAAATTACATCAATAGCTCGTTAGAGCGTTCTTGACAACAAATTACATCAATAGCTCCGTTCTTATTCATCAATCACCATAGCAAATTACATCAATAGCTCGTTAGAGCGTTCTTGTTCATCAGATCATCATAGACAACAAATTACATCAATAGCTCGTTAGAGCGTTCTTGTATCATTCACATCAATGCATCCCGTATCATCAGACCATAGACAACAAATTACATCAATAGCTCGTTAGAGCGTTCTTGTTCACTCAATGCATCCCGTATCATCAGACCATAGACAACAAATTACATCAATAGCTCGTTAGAGCGTTCTTGTTCACTCAATGCATCCCGTATCATCAGACCATAGACAACAAATTACATCAATAGCTCGTTAGAGCGTTCTTGTTCACTCAATGCATCCCATCCATAGACAACAAATTACATCAATAGCTCGTTAGAGCGTTCTTGTTCACTCAATGCATCCCGTATCATCAGACCATAGACAACAAATTACATCAATAGCTCGTTAGAGCGTTCTTGTTCACTCAATGCATCCCGTATCATCAGACCATAGACAACAAACTGTGAAGAGTTGTAACAGACTTATTTAAACATTTCATCTGACCAATTTACTTATAAATAAGACTAATGAATTTGCCAAAATATCTTAATCTACTTATCAGTAAAAGACGTCTCATTTTCAGCCCAATTTTCCAACACGCATTTCTTTAAAATATTTCTCATGATTTTCGGTAAATTTTGAAGTAAAAAGATAATGCAGGTAAAACTTTAGCATTAACCATCTAATAAAACTTCAAGAATTTTTTTTTCATTCCTTGAATCATTCAGCTAATATAAAATAATTTAAAAAAAAAAACAACGTATAAATGTGAAATCATTTCCAATGAGCCAAAACTTCCGACCATCTTAATCGTTTTTATATAACATTATGAAAAACCTATGACAAGTTACAGGGTCAACCAGTAAATATATCCTTTATCGACATCGTTCATAATATCGGAGAAATCATCCTCGACTGTGACAAGGGCTTCATCTATCCACCTGCATGACATACATAACCAGAACCAAAACGTTTTGTAGTTCCGGTGCTTTTTTTCTCATGCTGATTGATTTTGTATTAACTGTCAATGTCACTGCATATCATGAAATATTTGACGACATGAATTCTTCAGATATCGTATTTGCAAGCTCTTTTCAGCAAAACCACATTAAGCCCCGCCCACTAAGCTTATTAATAATATTCAATATTTGATAAAATAAACAAACTAGCTGACATCATAATTCCAGTACATATGAAACAAAATAGACATGTGATTGTTCAAATATGAGCATTTCAAGATTTTTACATTTAGCCCCGCCTACTCATTAATATGCATGACATCACCACCAAAAGCAATAGGGCCCATATATGGACCATAGGCTATCTATGTACCACATATGGCAAGAATCCGATGTATCGTTACTTGGAAAATGCTTACGAGCTTGCTGTCACAGACACACATACACACACACATACATACAAACATACATACATACATATATACCTTCATACATACATACATACATACATACATACATACATACATACATACATGCATGCATGCATGCATACATACACGCACGCACGCATGTACGCACACATGCACGCACACACGCACACATACATACATACATACATACATACATACATACATACATACATACATACATACATACATACATACATACATACATACATACATACATACATACATACATACATACATACACACATACGCCAGCATGAGTGCATAGGTTCCTTTTGCTATTAGCATCGAGAAGCTACAACAAACCAATTCCTGATTAAAATATGATTTTGCATAATTCTTTTTAGCGTTGGGATATCTTGAAGAAGCCCACGGTGTTCCCTCAACCACCAAAGAATGAGATGTTGGTGACCGCTATAAATGGATCATCTGATGTTGGTTCCTCTGATTATAAGCCACCTTCATACGGAGAGGCAGCCTTGGACGGATTTGAAAATACAGCATTTGAGAAGGACGAAGAAGAAAAAACAAAACTCTGAATGAAAAACAACACATTTAATTTACATCTAATCAATTACTCATCGCCCAGGTTATACGTCGGTTGCCAGTGTTACGGTCCGGGTTCTTTTAATTCGTGGCTGACGACAGTACACAAAAATGAAAAGAGGAACATAATACGTGCGGGTTCATAACCAGCTTTACATTTCTTTAGGGTGAAATGATCATGCATAAATAACCATGCACGTTACAATTGTTTCCTTACATTATTATTTTTTTGGGGAGGGGGAGGGGGAGGGGGGAGGGGAGGAGGGGGGAGGGAGAGGGAGGGGGGGAGGGGAGTGGAGTGGCTGGCAGATATATATATATATATATATATTATAAAAATATGTATATATATATATATATATATATATATATATATATATATATATATATATATACATATACAATATATATATATATATACATATATATATATATATATATATATATATATACATATATATATATATATATATATATATATATATATATATATATATATATATGTATATACATATATATATATATATATTTATATATATATATATATATATATATATATATTTATATTCATATATATAAATATATATATGCATATGTATATATATATATATATATATATATATATATATATATATATATATATATATATATATATATATATATATATATATATATATATATATATATATATATATATATATATATATATATATATATATATATATATATATATATATATATATATATATATATATATATATATATATATATATATATATATATATATATATATATATATATATATATATATATATATATATATATATATATATATATATATATATATATATATATATATATATATATATATATATATATATATATATATATATAGATATATATACACATATATATATATATATATATATATATATATATATATATATATATATATATATATATATATATATATATATATATATATATATATATATATATATATATATATATATATATATATATATATATATATATATATATATATATATATATATATATATATATATATACATTTCCTCCAAATGCCACCTCCAAATAGACTTTGCTGCAAAATGTTAAAATGTTTAATCTGAGATCAAAAATATATGGCAGGCGAGACTTACTAATTTAACATTTCTAGTTTTGTTTTAATATTGACATTCCTGACATAAATAGGAATCAAAATATTTGTCTTGCCATGAATAAAGAAGCGAATAAAAGTTACCTCGCTTTAAAGAATTTTAAATTAGGGGTTAAGAAATTACTTGTGGAATGTGGGTAGAACATGACATGATGATAAAGTAGCTGAAGAAATTAGGATGCGGGTGAGAGTTCATGTGGGACAGGGTGGAATTGTATGTAGGGCAGGGTGGGGTGAGATGTTGGTCAGGATGCGTTGGCATGTTGGACAGGGTGGGTTGCCATGTAGCACAGTGTGGGTTGGCATGTGGAACAGAGTGGGTTGACATGTGGAGCAGGGTGGGTTGCCATGTGGAACAGGGTGGGTCAACATGTTGGAATGGCATGTGTTGGGGTGTCATCTGGATTTCAGTTGTGATGGCATGTGGGTAATGCAAGTGGTGGAATGACTTACAGTAGCTGGTTTTCAGGTGTGATTGCATGGAGTATAAGCATGGGATGACATTTGGGACAGGTTGGGATGGAATGTGGGACAGTCTGGAATATGCATTATTAGCGGTGATGGGATTTGTATCGTTTCCAATGTCTAGTTTGTCATACGTTAAGCAATATTGTTTCGCATAATTTTGCTTCGATGTTATTGTACATTTTTCATGTTACTTGACTTTGCATGACACACATATTTTCTTAAATTGGAAGTTGTAATACAATCCAAGATGTCCAAATCCAAGATACAAATCCAAGATTCTGGGAATATGTAGGGGTTGGGGGAGGGTACAGGTTGGAAAGGGGGCTTAATGACATTCTTTTATTGACATTGGCAAGTTAGGGTCTCTCCTTTCTTTGTTGTTTAATTGATAGAATTAAAAGAGGTGTTATAGTTATAAAATGCCAGCTTTCACATGTTTTCTGAGTTACTGCATGGGTGAGGTAATCTTAAGCTTTTTTTTGTCTTAAAATATCTGGGAAAACTCAAAGATATTTTGAAGCTTGTAGTAAAATGTTGTGAAAATTAACAAAGCAAATGAAAACGTAAGTGTACCTTTCAAAGTTTAAGTAATTTGAAATCATCTGCCCCTGCTACCCAATTTCTGTATATACTTCCCTCAATAAGTTCATTCTCTATACTAGCTTGGAATAGTCGAACATACTGTCCTTCCGACAGTTCTGCTTATTTTTTTCTTTTCTTCTGCCGATGTATCTGTGTATAGCGGATCTTTTTTTTTTTTTTTTTTTAATCCAGACCGTCTTCCATTAATTGGACATTGAATAGAAGTATGGAGCTGTAATTAAGATTTTTTTGAATCAGGAAGACAAGACGAGGCTATTGTCATTTTCTTAGCAGCCAGGTATAGTTTTAGAATTCGTGAATAAATAGGAATGGACATCTTTTTACACTTCTTGTGTGTTCATTCAAAGTTTTCGATCGAGGTTTAGATTGCCAAAACTTAAGGGAAAATTATTCGAAGGTGAATTGGCAGATAATAAACATCATAGTCAGGGCCACTTTGCAAAAAAGAAAGAAAAAGCACTGGTTCGCTCAGGTACTTAAATTTTCAAAACGATTATGATGTGCGAAATAAAAAAATAAAAAATGTTCACGTGACCCTTTGGCGGTCATCATCATCTTTACTGCTCTCGGCTAACATCTCATGTTCTGAATGATTATAATTTGTTGCCAAAATGTCAATCAATAGCGGTTGGAAAGTACAGGTAAAGCAGTATAAATTAAATGCTTTTCGTCTATGTGTTTTTCGTATATGTGCACTGAATCAACCATTCAGAGTTACGGTTCATAGTAAATGATATCCAGACGTGTTTTCTCCAAAAATTGTAAGAAATACAGTGACCTCTGACTATCGTGGAGATAACCGTACCGTTGTATAATCAATGATTGTGAATATTAAACATGGGAGAAATTTTGCATTCCACAGAGGGGAAGACAGCTTAAAATGAAATATAATTGTATTTTTAATATCTTGCAACTTAGATTTTCGATTTCAAGAATGTTCTTAGGAAAAAAAATGAAAATCAGGTGCATAAAGATCTTTTAAATATTGTATTGGTGATAACCAGATAATAGACTGATATGATAGAAGGATTGTGCTTTGTTGTGCCATTTAGAATAGTCAGATATTTTGAACTTTTAGCTTTACTTAGGGAACTTTTCAGATTGGGGTGTAAACTTCAATTATAAATCATGGGCGCTTTGTGCTCATGGTTTGTTTTTTCGTTTTATCGGAAATTCCAGAAAACAGAACTTGAATGGCGTGTAAGACAGTCTTGGTGTAGAAGGAACTCGTATATTTAATAAAATAAAGTGAAAAATGAGATTTTATATTTGAATGTACCAGTGGCAGTGCAAGCATCTTGAGTGCATTGTCAAAAATCTGTTCATGAAGCCAGCGGCGTATGAAGATATTTGACATTGAAGGGGCAGATTTTATTTTTGTCCCAACAAAAGTACAAAAATGTAGCCTACGAGTGTCTTATCACGGTAAAACTATTTGCATAGGGAGGGGAGGAAGAAGGGGGAGACGTAAAATTATTGAAAATTTGGGTAAAATTAGGCAACATTTCTCAATCATTGATGACATTTTTTGGAGGGCTTTGTCTTATCGCCCCTTCCACAGTTCCTGCCTCTGCAAGGAGCCGTGTGGTGCACCCTGACGACTTGCCTGAACACATTTTATTTCAAGGCCAGCAAAACTTGTTTTCAAATGAACTTTCATGTGTCTCAAACATGTGTACAAATGACAAGATTAATACACCTTTTATTTTGTTTTTCATTAAATCTGAGATAATTGTTATCATGGTACCACAGGATCTACTTTCCTGAATTATTTTAATATTTCTGAAAATTATGGGGGTTGTTTCAAATCCATGTTTACTAGTTGGTGTGATTAGATTCGATAAGATTCAGGACCATTCTTACATATACATATATATATTTCTTATATATATATATATATATATTTCTTATATATATATTTCTTACATATATATATATTTCTTATATATCTATATATCTTATATGTATATATTTCTTATATATATATTTCTTACATATATATATATATTTCTTATATATATATATATATATATATCTTATATATATATATATTTCTTATATATATATATATATATATTTCTTATATATTATATATATATATATATATATATATATATATATATATATATATATATATATATATATATATATATATATATATATATATATATATATATATATATGTATGTATTTCTTATATAAATATATTTCTTATATATATATATGAATATATATATATATATATATATCTATATATATATATATATATATATATATATATATATATATATATATATATATATATATGAATATATATATATATATATATATATATTTATATATATATATATATATATATATATATATATATATATATATATATATATATATATATATATATATATATATATATATATATATATATATATACATATGTATATATATATGTATGTATGTATATATATGTGTGTGTATATCTGTTTATATATATTTTGAATAGCATGTTTTGGGTGCAACCAAAAAGTACCTATACTGTATTGAACATCAATAATCTTCGATGTAAATGTAATATAAATATCTGTATTTGGAAATGTATATATTCACATACAAGGAAAGGGCATATATTTGTAACTTTAAAAGACTTAATGTCGAAACTACACAACTGTAAATATCTACAATAGACAGATGTAAATGTATTTTCTTTCCAATTAATTAAATGAATTACAGAGATACAGTAACTTCAAATTGGTAAAATCGTCAACTGGTTTCACGGTATATCAATCTGATGATATTTTTGTATTACATTTCGTTCATATTTTGGAGGTATATATTATTGAAATCTAAGAAATTATTTAGCTGTTACGGGATCTTTATTGGTGATCTGGGTACATAGGTTATGTCTTTATGTGATTCATATTTCGTTGAGACGGTGTTCCGTTCACAATATTCTTAAAAGTTTGATTTGGCGGCCACTATGAGGCATTTGCTTTCAAAATCTTCAACGAAATTACTTTTAATTGCCAGGAAGGTAGGTTTAGTTGCTAACTTGATACAACTGCTGTTCCGTTGCATAAAAAACCACGAGGCTGCCACGTCAGTTGATTCCTCAATATAATGTCGGTATGCAGAGGCGCAGCTATAGCGTCTTTGGGCCCTTGAAGAATTTGGCATTCAGGTCGTACAAAAACATATCGCAGTTTTATATCAAGACTTTGCTCAAGGCACGTGTGGTTAGTGGTTTATACCCACATGTTCTACCCTCTTTTGTACATAATTAAAAAAGAAGTTTGTATACTCGGCGTCTAAACAGTTAACTGCATTTTATTGCCATGAATCAAATTACGAATCCATGATATTGGCGAAAAACTACCGGGAAAATATCTGGTTCCTTTTTGCTGTTTAATCATGGAAACCTGCTATGACTAAGTTTGTCATTCGATATTTTCAGCTCAACTTCAGGTCATGAACTTGAATCTAGTTGTATTTGTATATTGTCAATGTGATTCTCAAAAAATATATAGTTAAATAATTAAATTGATCATATTAATAAAGTTAATGCAGGTGATGGCGGTTGAATAAATGATGTACTCACCTAGTTTACGTTGATTTGTTTGATTGGATCTCGTGCAAGGCGCAGCAGGGGATACAACTTGGAGGCAATTCCCCCCCCCCCCCCCTTCCCCTCTAAAAAAAACCCTGTTACAAGCGGGAAAATTGCACTGGTAATTTATGTTTATATCAAATTTCACTGCCCATCGGGCTTTTCTCCTGCATTTTATTGTCTTCCGAGATTTATTATTTGATGATTAATTTTCCTTTTACTGTCATTCCTTGCAATTTTACCTCTGAAACGGGATGGTAATATTCTCTGAGTGTGGGAGGTGGGGCACTTCACACTCCTCTAGGATCGTGTTTATACTGTATGTCTGTTCTGTATATATTTCATTTTTAATCATGAATGTAGATTCCTTTTGACGAAGTGACCATATTGGGATCGGTTTTCAGTAAATAACTTTCACTCACAATAGTAGCAAAAATCTCGAGAATCATATTGATTTATTGCAGTATTGACAATTGAGGTGGGGAGAGTAGCTGATTATTGTAATTTTTCTTTGTGGGGTGGGCGATATTTATCAACAGTTGTAGTCATTTTAAACCCCGCCAACTCGTTTGCATTGACGGTGTTGTGTTAATCCCGAAAAGCACTAGGGTACATCCTAACATCCACAAATAATCAGTGACATTTGAAAGCCAAAACCAAATAAAGAAATGGTCTAAGGTTATACGGTATACGTGCACCATCTACGAATGGGTGTCACATACAATCACAGGCATACACAACAAAACGCCCATATATTGCAGTACTTTCTTCTGGTTCAAGTTTTTCTATAAAATTGCCGATTTAAGCATTTCTTACTGTCTTAGTTTAAAGCTTGAAAAACATTAAACACCCTTGAAATGATGGTCAGGTACAACATTTATTAAAACTTCCTTTGTTGTTACACTTAAATCAGTAAATTGAATTGCGCATATTTGAATAAAGCAAGAATTAAGAATGGACAGGACGAAAAGGATTAGTGGCAAAATATCGGCTAACTCGGATAACCGTTCATTTAAACTTCCAACTTGTAATAACCTGATAACTGTTGGACAAATCTACTCGGCTTACAGACGCAAGGGCTGAAAAAGAGAAAAAAGATATCCAGAACATCAAATATCTGACAGTCTGAATAGATTCAAATGAAATTTACCCCGCTAAGCGTAGCGGGGAAATTTTGGGGGGAGGGGGAAAGGGAGGGGGGGGGATTAATTTTAAAAAGCACTAATTTTCTCAATTCTCAACTAGTTGAAAATACTCTTCTAAATCAGAGAAGCTAATACACATGAATAACTTCTCATTGTTTCACATATGTCAACAATATTCACTCACTTGTTATATGGCAAACCAGTAATAACCACCAATACAATTCATTTTATTTAAATAAATAGCACATCTGGTTAAAAAAGGTAAATATATAAATAACATAATCTAAAACTGATACATATATAATGAAGTCAGCACTGCACTCAAATATGATTTTCTGAGGTAGTATTTAGGCAAATCGTCCTTCGTACCTTGTTTACTTTCTTATTTCCAAACGTATCCTCCCGATGTACGAATTCAATTGTTACAGTTATTTGCTAGTATTATATCTTAATAACAACTTTGTTATGTACGTTTGTTCCAATATTATACATGCTCGATATCTCACTTTGCTTTATGAACTTTTTCCACATTTACAAATACTAAAAACTACACAAACTGAATGATGATTTTGATTTAAATTAACAAAACTGAATTTGAGTGTGATACTGTATATCTTATCATTTTCCCTCAAAAAACGTAATAAAATAAAGGATTATACAAACAAATGAATACAAAATAATTATTCGCCCAAAAGAGTGAATGTAGTTTTGAAAGCAGGCAAGACGGATTGGAAACAAATGTAATATGATATTAGGCATGAATATCACTTACAATGTGTTTTATATTTATAGGGGACAGTTGACTCACTAATTGCGAATAATGAGTAGTGACAAATTGGAACCCACTTGCCGCGTTTTGAGTGACAGATGTCCGCCGCATCGCATCTTTCCATGATCAAACCTCAGGCTCTGAGTTTGAAAAGATATATTAATCAAATATTTAAAAGGCTTTTAGAAAGTGTAGAAGGATGGAAATGACACAAGACGGTACTTGTATATAACCTTGTATGGAAGATAATTCAGCGAATACATCAAATGACTGTATAACTAGCTAGCATACGCTCTGTATCTGGAAATCTAGTATCTGCATATCTAGGTTATGAAAACCTTTCAGACAAAAATAGCTTTGGAAATATCAACTTTGACTTCTACCATCCATTTCCTAAAGGCTTGCGATATCTCAAGGATATGGTCACGAGGTTTGTGTTTAGAAATATCATTTTGTGAAACTTTGCCAATAAACGATTCAGACCTATTTTTTGGACATTTGCAACACTACCTCAAGTTGTAGTTGATCGTGTAGTCCTACAAGACTGAACCCTATTTGGTCATTCAATTTAAATAAAGGCAGCCAGACCCTCAAATCAAAGAAAGATAAACAATCCCTATTATTATTATCGTTTTTTGTTATGATGATAAAAACTATCAAAAAGCCACAAACCAGCCTTCACCTAATTATCAGTTTTTTTCACCAAAATAATCATTAACCTAACAAATACCAATTTACCAAACTCTTTACAATTGTACCCAAGAACAGCTTGGTATAATTTTATAGAGTGTCACTTTTTGCATTGACAGTGTGGCTTGCAGTATCTTTATAATGTTCCTTGATGCAAATCCTTTCACACCATTCCAATCAGAATTTACAACAGAGCAATACAAAAATATACTCAAATACACATTGTTCATGTCTTGTACTTTTTCACAAAGCAAACCACCCTTAAAGGTAAATTACAATTGCAATCAAAAGAAAACATATGAATGATCTTTTTACTCAAAAATAATTTCTAATGTAATCTAAATCAACATTTCGAAGGCATGAAAAATGCATATATAATATTATATCAATGAAGGCTGACCAAACTGATTCATAAATCGAGTTTACAAAATAAAGCACTGTTTTTTGCGCGTGAAAATTCACAAACTGTGAAACAACAGAAAAAAGACGAGATGGATTTGAATTTGTAAACAAAAGAATTTTCTCACCAACATTTTTTGTTCATAGATAATTTCAATTTTTTTTTATAGCAAATTTCTGACAATTTAAAAGGAATGCTAGTGCAACTGAATTTTCAAGGGCTGATTATGAGTATCAAACAAATTTCGAGAATAAAACACAACCTCAATTTTTCATCAAGAATCAAACCATTTGCATTTCCCATGAATGTTCAAACACTTTCAATCTAAAATGGTTCAAACAATTGTTCGCTTCTAAAATTCAAATTCTTACTACGACAGAATCTTATTCTGAAGAACAAAGTTAAACATAATGGTAATGTTAATTTGTTCTTCTTTCATACTTTGTTTAGCAAAGTTGATCAGATAAGAAAAAAAATTGGATGTTCATTTTTGGTTGCTGCTTCATTGGTGACCAACACTTAGATGCACATTTACACTTTCATACCATGGCTTAAAGGACATGTGCCGAGATAACTATGAGAACAATGATTCAGGACTCATCATGCACTAGCATGTGACAAGCTCTGAGCAAAGACGTAAATAATTTTGGTGTTGCCTACTTAGACATCACAACCGTTATGTTTGTAAGGACACCACCAACGATGCTCTTTGTCAGCAATTATCGAAGTATTTCTCTCAACTTTGTCAGTAAGTAAAGAAATATTGCTCGTACTCGTATCCAGCTTGCACTGTGCTATCTTCGTTAGATAGTCACATCGCAGTTGCTATACAATGTCAAGCACAAACCTAACCAACGTATTTTGGGTAACTTATATGTAGTGCTCATAAACTTTCACAGAACGTTCACGTCCAAGGTTAATGCACAAGTATAACAAACTTACCCCGCTAAGCGTAGCGGGGATATTTACGAGAGTTATACTTACCTTCCATGCTATAATATGCAATCTGGTCACACGACCTGATTCTAACGCACTTCTAACCGAACCTAAAAAACGCAGTAACCAGCCAAGCCCTGACCTCCATAATACCTCTGTACCACCTCACTCAACATTCCACCGAGGCCTGAACGAGAGGGGAGGCGGGCAGGATGCATGGAAGGTAAGTATAACTCTCGTAAATATCCCCGCTACGCTTAGCGGGGTAAATTTACTTCAAGTTATACCTTACCTTCCATGCTATAATATGCAATCAGATTGCAACCGAGGATAGGAAGGAAGGGAGTTCAGATCGCCGCACATTTTTTTTTTTTTTTAATGGCTGGTACGAAAACTCACACGAACCGAATCCCGTTTAAAGGACGAAATTCCTTCACCTCGGAAGGATGAAAGACCTCAAGAGTGGGAGGAACTAAAACATAGGAAACCACGGCGAGGTACAGTCAAACCGAACAAGGCACCATTCGTTGACAGTAACGGAGGCAAACCTCGAAAGAACCTGAGCGTAAAGCCCAGAAAAACAAGCCAACCGGAAGAGCGTTTGGACACAACTACAGCAAAGTGTCCACAAAAAACGCCACAAGCCACACCGGATTCGTCCACGAGACAGAACCGGCGAGGAAACTACGATTGGGAACGAAGCGTGTACCAATGAAAACGAATTGAAGAAATCCCGGACAAGGGAAAAATTCGTTAGCGCATAACCGCGTAAGAGCTAAAGTTAGCGGGGGAACACGAACGTCGAAAAGTGAGTCAGACCAAAAACAAGAGAAAAACCGCAAAAAGCGGTTTCTCGAACGCCGGCACGAGAGATCCCGTGAAAAGAGGTTATGCCCCGAACCCGAGTGCATACCGCGGCCGTTCTATGAACAGTTCAGACTACTTTAACAGAAAGCCACTGGATGATCTATCGGAGGAAAATGTCACATGACACACTACGAAGAGATCTCCCAGAACTCACCAGTGGTCGCAAGTCAAAGACCGTAGACCCCACCGGAAAAACCCTGGTGGATAGCTGCAAGGTATCCCAGAGCTCATGACGGAACTATGACAAAAATCGTCCCTGACCCGAGGCTCGTACGTGAAGCCTGCAAGGTCTCGAGCAGCCAAAGTTCGTCCTGCGCCGAGACGAAAAAAGGGTCAAGTACCCGTCCAAGTTTCCGACAGAAGGGGTCACAAGAAAAGTGCCCCGACCTTGATCAAGAAGCCCCGTCGGCACCGACGGTGATATCTGACGGGTGAAAACCGTAGCAGTTGCGGGACCGCGTAGCTCCAGGCCACGCCTATCAACAGCGAAACTTGTCTAAGAAGTTGACTGGAGAAAGTGTTAACGTACTACGTATAGTAACAACCTTGAAACCGCGGAGCCCTACGGCTACGGGCGCGGAGAAAACGAATACCGTATGTCTGTACGGGCAGTTAAGTAACAGGCCGTAAAACCGCAAGCAGCTGTAAGGTGTTAAAGTATGGAAGGAACCATACGTGCCGTTGTGGGTAATAGCTACCCCAAACGTAAGGTTGTCTACCAAAAGGCCACCTATGGTCAAGAAAAATCTCCTTCATGGAGGTAATATTGACAAGTAGGGGGTAACGTACTACGTCAACCGTATGAGTCATAAACCCCAACACTGGGGTAGAAATCACGAAAGAGGTGACGTCCTGTGTATACTACACGGACCGTTAAACACCCTACACCACGGAGCGGAAAAGCGCGTGGCTACTGGGGGGACTTACGCCGTACAAAGTACGCAACCCCGTGAAATATAATAGATCCGTTATGGGTCTACAAAGGCGTCAGCATGACAAGTAAAAACCACGAGTCCACCGCCAACGATGTCGCTGTGCACCACGGAGCAAAAAGCTCGTGGCTACGCGAGGGGGTACTGGTACGTGTCCCGAACGAAGTAGCTATCAGTACCAAAGGACCGTCTAGGTCCACGATAGCGTGAACGTACTACACCTGTAACGTGAGTCGTTATCTCATTATACCTCTATTCACCACGGGGCCACCGAGTAAGTGGCGACGCGTAGGGAAGAAGTACACAGTACGCGTTCCGTTGAGAATAGGTAAAATATATATAAACTGAGGCCGTAAGAAATACGGAGGAGTTCACGTGCCACGCAAGCTATACGAGTCGTAAACTGAGTTTGTTCCATCACGGAGCTACGAAACCGGTAGCTGCGTGGGGAAGAGGGGACGACCGTCGTACTCAGTACGTGTCCCGGTAAGAGAAACGGCCGCGGAACGCAGTAGTTCATGGCTACTGGTCCTCTACCACACCGCCGCGCCGCTGGTATAGGCCGTTAACTCCGTTTGTATAAAATCACTACGGAGCCGCGAAGCCGGCGGCTACGCGTGGGGGACTGCCGTCGAACGCTAAAAACGTCCCAGCAAGAAAAAACGACCGCGGAACACTGCAACACGCGGCTAACGGTCGCAATATCCCGAAGTTCCGATACCCGGGTTTATCGTACATTGTACGTAAAACCGCGTTAATATCTGTAGAATGTGAGCCGAGGGTCTCGTTCGACGCAAGAATCACATTCAGGGTATGCGTCCCGTAAAGAAGGAAATCTTATCACCCGAGCGCTAGGCCTCGAAACCCGAGCAAGCGCTAACACGCGACGCATCCTGGGAGCGTGACGTACCGACAAACGGGGACTCGTCCTCGTGTCCATGAACTGGTGAAAAACTATGCGGAACCGTGACGTTCAACGCGAAAATCTCACCAAGTCAGCTCACACGGACGTGGGGATCTCCGAAACTAACGGGTGTGACGTACGTTGTACGTTACCTTGCTGTAGAACTAAGCAGCACTACAGACCCAAACGTCATCTCATGCCCCGGACGGAGCCGCCAAGTTGTGTTACGGACCCGTACGGGGCCGTAAAACAAGCCGTATGGAACCGATTACCGGAGCCGTACGGACCCTAATGGACCCGTGCAAGGAATCCAATGGCTCTACAACTAGCCGTAAAAAAGGGGACTAACTCACGTAAGACCCCGTAGGGCGTCGCCTCTAGTTGGCCGACCGGTCCCAACGCGGAACCGAGGACCACAGCGGTGTACACGGGTTTGAACAAGTCGATAACACCAAAGCGCAACCTAAGAAGCGTTTACATGCGACGCACCGCAGGACAGTCAAGGCGCGTAACGCACCGACACTAGGGACCTGCCCGTCGTGTCGACGATATAGGCGCAAAACATCGCGGAACTGTGACGTTCAACGCGGAAAATCCTACAGAGGCAGTTCACACGGCCGTGGGACAGCGTAGCTATGACCAAGCAGCTTCCTAGCTAGCGAACTCAACTTCGGGGTTCATCGTACAGTGTACGTTATCCCGTTGCAAAAACTCCGAAGTCGTACAGGCCCGTACGGTCCAGAGAAGCGTTTGCACGCTATGCAAAGCGGGACCTCTGAGGTGCGTAACGTACCGACGCACGGAGGCCTGTCCTCCGTGCCTACGATACTGGTGAAAGTAATTGCGGAAATGTAACGTTCAACGCGGATAATCGTATAAATGGTGTTCACATGATCGTGGAACTGCGTAGCTAATGGCCACGGAACCATGAATAGAATAGCTCTCACGGCGCTATACTACTTGTGAAGATTATCACTTGTCACCTGGCCACATAGCTCGTAGCTAGCGGGTGCATATCCGGGTAAATCGTACGGTGTACGATATCCCGTTACAAAACTACGGAGCCGTACGCATCCGAACACCGGAGCCCGCGCTCTCGGTCGCACCTTGAAAAATACCGGTCGCGGTGGAGTCTGTGCTCCGACCACGCCGCTGGAACCCAATCGCTGCAAAGAGTACCACCAATGGACTCGCAGCATAATCTGCACGCGTAACGCGTGAGATGGATGTGACCGGAGCGTAAAGCAAAGAAGCGTTATCACGCTATGCCGGGTCATCAAGGGTGTAGAGCATCGACGCCCGAGGACGTGTCCTCCATGTCCATGATACTGGTGAAAATAATTACGGAACGGTAATGTTCAACGCAGACAATCTTAATTGCGTTCACACGAGTCGTGGAACTGCGTAGCTAATGGCTACGGGACCAAGAAGAAAATAGCTGTCCTGATGCTATACTTCTTGTAAAGAAAGTCATCTGTCACCTGACCACGTAGCGTAGTAGCTAGTGGGCGTATAACCGGGTGAACCGTACAGTGTACGTTAACCCGTTAGAGATAAGTTCCGCTCACTGGAGCCATCCAATGGAAGCGAAAGGACCCGTAAACGCGGACCGTGGACTCGTATGGAACCGTACGGACCCGTAAATACGGGCCGCGGAACCGTCCAATGGAACCGTAAAACACGGACCGTGGAACCGTACGGACCCGTAAACATGGGCCGTGGAACCGTATAACTGTCGTAGCCGTTGGCTACGGGAGCAAGAAGAAAAATAGCTGTCTCAATGCTATACTTCCGGATGAACCGTACGGTGTACGTCTTTCAATAGGCGCTCCGCTAGGAGTGGGCGGCGGCCCCGCCTCCCTGGCTTTGGACCTGGGTGGCGGTGGGGAGACGAAGAGGGCCTCTCAGACCGTCGCTTCTCCACTTTCTCCGCCGCTCCTTGAAAGTACCGGTCGCGGTGGAGTCTGTGCTCCGACCACGCCGCTAGATCCCAATCGCTGCAAAGAGTACGGGGATTTGACTCGCAGCATAATCTGCACGCGTAACACGTGAGATGGATGTCACCGGAGCGTAATTTAAAGAAGCGTTTGGACGCTACGCATCACGAGACATCTTGGGTGTGTAAAAACATCGACACTCGGGGACCTGTCCTTCATGTCCATGATACTGGTGAAAATAAATACGGAACTTGTAACGTAGACAGTCTTAATTGCGTTCACACGAGCCGTGGAAC
This sequence comes from Chiridota heheva, assembly GCA_020152595.1. NCBI lineage: Eukaryota > Metazoa > Echinodermata > Holothuroidea > Apodida > Chiridotidae > Chiridota > Chiridota heheva. Next base: position 378,241 of record JAIGNY010002211.1, read on the forward strand.
TGCGTAGCTAATGGCTACAGGACCAGGAAGAAAAATAACTGTCAATGCTATACTTCTTGTCAAGAATGTCACCTGTTACCTGACCACGTAGCTAGTGGGCGTATAACCGGATTAAACCGTACGATGTACGTGAACCCGTTAAATACGGACCCGTGTAAACACGGGCCGCGGAACCGTCGAATGGAACCGTCCGCCCCGTAACAACGGGCCGCGGAACCGTATGGAACCGTCCGCCCGTAACAACGGGCCGCGGAACCGTCCGCCCCGTAACAACAGGCCGCGGAACCGTATGGATCACGGAACCGTCAATGGAACCGTCCGCCCCGTAACAACGGGCCGCGGAACCGTATGGACCACGGAACCGTCCGCCCCGTAACAACGGGCCGCGGAACCGTATGGATCCCGGAACCGTATGGATCCGTCCCCGGAACCGCACAATGCCCGCACATAGGGCTGCGGAACCGTCAGGGATGGTCCAACGGAACCGTATGGAACCGGCCGCCCCGTAACAACGGGCCGCGGAACCGTATGGGACCGTCCAATGGAACCGTCCGCCCCGTAACAACGGGCCGCGGAACCGTATGGAACCGTCCAATGGAACCGTCCGCCCCGTAACAACGGGCCGCGGAACCGTATGGAACCGTCCGCCCCGTAACAACGGGCCGCGGAACCGTCCAATGGAACCGTTCGCCCCGTAACAACGGGCCGCGGAACCGTATGGAACCGTCCAATGGAACCGTTCGCCCCGTAACAACGGGCCGCGGAACCGTATGGAACCGTCCGCCCCGTAACAACGGGCCGCGGAACCGTATGGAACCGTTCGCCCCGTAACAACGGGCCGCGGAACCGTCCGCCCCGTAACAACGGGCCGCGGAACCGTATGGAACCGTCCAATGGAACCGTTCGCCCCGTAACAACGGGCCGCGGAACCTTATGGACTCACGGAACCGTCCAATGGAACCGTTCGCCCCGTAACTTTTTACGGGCCGCGGAACCGTATGGACTCCCGGAACCTTATGGAACTGTCCCCGAACTCACAACAACCGGCGCACTGCGCGTTACAAGGGTCGTGGAGTCGACAGGGACTGTCCAAAGGAACCGTGTTTACAACTTAGGCGACGTTCGTTAACGTCCCTAAGAGGTTCTCTCTCTCTCTCTCTCACTTACCTTACGGAACCGTCCAATGGAACCGTTCGCCCCGTAACTTTTTACGGGCCGCGGAACCGTATGGACTCCCGGAACCTTATGGAACTGTCCCCGAACTCACAACAACCGGCGCACTGCGCGTTACAAGGGTCGTGGAGTCGACAGGGACTGTCCAAAGGAACCGTTTGGAACCGTGTTTACAACTTAGGCGACGTTCGTTAACGCCCCTAAGAGGATATCTCTCTCTCTCTCTCTTACCGTTACCGCTCTAGGCGCAACGCCTCTAAGAGCGTAACCTTCTCAGTGAATCTCTTTTATATATCTGAAAAGAGAAGAACATATATCCATGCGTACATACACAAATACGGCAAAGTAAGTATGATCTTACGGACACGCTAAAGAGAGACGAGGCCTAGCAGTCTAAACAGAACACCAAAACTCTCTTAAACAGAAAAATTTTTTACTGAAAAATAAATTTCTTAAGAGAAGAACGTAAGTCCAAGCGTACAAACCTAAACACGGCAAAGTAACTATGATCTTACGGACACGCTAAAGAGAGACGAGGCATAGCATTCTAAACAGAACAACAACACTTGCTTTAACAGAAAAAATTTTAAAAACCAAAAAATTTTCTATCTGAAAAACTTTAGAAACCGAGAAAACGCGTCCAACGTAATGACTTTTCTAGCGCTGGGGTAGCGTGGGAAACACCAACCACTGTGTACTTGAGGTCTGTAAAGATAAAAGGAAAGATTATTTTCCCTGTAATTAGGTCGTCGGAGAGACCCACCCACGGTCTCTCCGACACCCCAACTTCAATCCTGAAAATTAAATATTTTAACTCAAAAACTGTGTGAGAAAAATAAAAATATTCATATGCTGATAACGTGAAAACGAAAATAAGCTCGCTAGTAACAACTGTAGCTCCCTAGAGTTGTTACAGGGCGACCCCACATTTACCCAGCAGTGACTATGACCCAATGCGCATGCGCCAAAATCGAAAAAAAGAAATTGGCTTAATGCATACGAGAAGGTGTACTGAAATATCCTAGCGTGCTAAACACTATACATAGTATAACGCTAGGGTCACCTCGAGGCGGGTGGGGCTAAGGGAGAAAAAGACTAATTCCCGGGGTGAGAGGACCCCTAGGCAGGCACAACCTGTGCTCTAGGGCCTAAAACACCCACCACGAGAGTAGGACGCTCTCGAACTAGCCATTCGCTATGTACGAATGGAGACAAAAACCCGCTATCCTAAGTGTAGGCTACACGGGTAAAGTCGTGTAGGTCGGCCGAAGAACTCTCGGACCCATGGCTATCTCACCCTACTCTCGGAAGACTTGAAAAGGCGAGCCAGATGAGAACGGGCAGCGTAAAAACCCTTCAGGTAGAAGCTGCCGAAGAGAAAAAGTTAGAAAGGTTAATTGAAATATAAAACAAAAATGACCAGTTTTCAGCGATGTTGTGAAACAAACGCGCTGAAAAAGAGTGAGGTGGTACAGAGGTATTATGGAGGTCAGGGCTTGGCTGGTTACTGCGTTTTTTAGGTTCGGTTAGAAGTGCGTTAGAATCAGGTCGTGTGACCAGATTGCATATTATAGCATGGAAGGTAAGGTATAACTTGAAGTAAATACCTATATTAGGAATTTAAAATCTGCGGATATAATTTTACTGATCTCTTTGACTGTTTGACCTTTCAACGAGTTTGAAGCAGATACTATTACTTGCTCTGCAAAAAGATATCATTACCATTCTTAACAATCCTATTAAGGCCGCACGAAAATAGAAAATATTCATTTTTTAATATGCAGGTTTCATTTTACCAGTTCCAAAATGGATTGCACAAAACCTCTTATGTATGACTTCTAGCAGCTACATTTATGACTGGAACCTCAAAAGGCCTTCATAGATGATAGGAACTTAAAGGAATATTCCCATGGTTGTTTGTAAAATTTTATTTGAAAGAGCATACTTCTAGAACCAATTTGGTACAAAAATCAGGTTGATATCATATTTCGTTCACAAGCTATGGATTATATAGATTTCCCAATTGCATTTTAAGTTTTTGTATGATAAATTCGTGTTTGATGTCATAGAAACAATTCTATTGCAATGTTTATGTATTTCTTTGAACGTTAATTAGTTGTTTCTGTATGATTATAAACATTATTTTCCAAAAGTTATTAAAGTAGGGTATACTTGGCAATGTATATAAATACCTAACCTTCATCAATTTATTTTCTAGCAGGTTTTACTAATACAAAAGGATGACAGATTTGTATTAACTATATCAACTTTGTAGGAGAATGTGTTGCTGTGATGTCATATTGAGCCTTTTCCTATCCGTTTATTGGCATTTTTGTGAACCTTAAAATCTGAATATCTCCTAGTAGGAATAACATATCAACATGATTTTTGTACTAAATTGTTCTCTTTCTTATGAAAGGTTACGAAAAACATGGGAATATTCCTTTAATTTATAAGTTTGTAACCAAAATAATAATAATAATAATAATAAGAATACGTAGTTCTTATATAGCGCTTTTCTACGTGCAATGTACTCAATGCCCTTTACAATGGAAACTTTTGTTGCTCAAAGCTGCAGCCAACTTGACAACATACGACACACAATCCTGTAATATTATACTGCTCCAATCTCATATGCTGAGCACCAAGAGAGAGAGAGGGCAGCTAGTCCCATTTTTAAAGTCTTTCGCATGACCCGGCCGAGAAACGAACCTATCTACCGGCTGATAAGCGGGCGCTCTACCAATTGAGCTAACCAACAAGTCAGTGTTAGATAACACTTTCAAAATTTTGAAAGCAGGACAAAAGCTTCATGTGATACAAAATTCAAATTAAGCATAGATTGCAGACTTCTCTGTCACATAACTCGAATTTGGACACTTCAGAAAGTACTAGTGAAACAATTTAAGATAGCCAATGAAATTTAAGTTCACATGAAATCTAATATCATACTTGCCAGTTACTTCACACACTTTTGTTTTGAGTGCTAGTAACATACCTAAATAATGAAAGAAGACAACAATCATGTTCTTAAGAACAGTATACTGTTCATAAGAACATATTGTGATCCTACCAAAGATCCAGTCACGTGACTACATTCTTTGGTCAAGCATATCTGGAGTTTCTTATCGGTAATACAGTTGAATCTGATGTACGATAATAGCATTTATTTTAGGACGTAGATGGCATTTTTTGAGAGTATTTGAACGTCGGAATACAAAATTTAATTGTAAAATCAAATTAAACGACTTGACAGTGCGACTACCATTTTCAAAGTGCCGTCCGCGATATCCAGGCCAGTGCAAAATTATGTTTTGATCCCAGGCCAGGTACGGTATACGTTACCGCTATAGCTGTATAGCGTGCATGGCTAGTTCAGTACCCGTACAGTATAATGCAACTGCTACAGTCAGCTCAGACAGGAGTACTGCGGATACAGCAACTTTGCAATAGACGAAGACGAAGTATACAAAAATAAACTTCATAACAGTAAAACTAGAATTTACAAAGGGTGAAGAAAAATAAGATAAACATCATAAATTAAAAGTATAGCGACATAGAAATAAAGATTTGAAAAGATTTTAAAAGGAATATTTACACTAATTTTAATACAAGCGGCGGGAGAGAATTGTATCATCCTTCTATTCGAATTTGGTTTGTAAAACCTTAGTAACAGAGTAAGTGCAGTAAATGGTTACTAAGTATAAGATACAAAATCACTTGAACTGTAATCTATGATTATTATCCTGCCTCAAATGTAGTCTCAACTGCTAAAAGAGTTTTTTTTTAAATCCCTAGCTCCCCTTCCTCCCCATTTATCACAAGATTTGTGTTAAAGAAACTTGCGCTTCGTAAGTTGGCACAGAAATTAAAATCCCTATCATAGTGACTTCATATTAAGCTTCCATTTGCCTTGAATGCTCCAATAATATAAATCACATTGGCATTGCCAAGAAAACCCTCACGTTTCCCTGGTATTACGCCCAAGAACACATTGTTTACGATTTTCGTAACCACATTTTCTAGTTATACTAATAATCAATGATAACCATCTCCAATGCATAACATATATACAGATAAACATTTTATGTAGTCTAACAACCATAAATTAAATTCTCTGGTTGTTATCAGCGGTTTTCATGAAGCAAGCGAATGGGAGTCAGCGACTGTTGACTGGACAGGACACACGATGCTGCCTGGACAGGACACACGATGCTGCATGGCGCTCATTCACAGCCGAGCAGACTAAAGCTAGATAAATAAACTGTCTTGCTCAATAAACACAATGCATGGCTCGTAGCGAGACTCGAACCCTTTTAAAATACAAATTTGACTATTTAAGCAATGAACCACTGTACTTCCCCATAATTTTTTTATAAAAATCGAAGAAAAAATAAAATAAAAACATATCAAAATCAATATGACGAGACTGGAACTTCAAAACAGGGTCTACTGAGCCTAGAGTTATGATTGACCGGTAAGCCAGATAGCGCCACCTCCAAAATACACGATGGTATTGTGAATCAACAAATGCTCATTAAGAAATACTACCTGTCAATTGTACAGTTCAGTATCAATTTTAGGCTTTTGATATTGAGATACCTCAATTTATTTTATGAAATTAAAAATTGTGTGAAATTGATGGACCCTTCTCTGTGTAATTAGAATTTCATCTCCTGAAATGGCCAGGTGGGTAATTGGAATTTCATCTCCTGAAATGGCCAAGTGGATAATTGGAATTTCATCTCCTAAAATGGCCAGGTGGGTAATTGGAATTTCATCTCCTGAAATGGCCAGGTGGGTTATTGGAATTTCATCTCCTGAAATGGCCAGGTGGGTAATTGGAATTTCATCTCCTGAATTGGCCAGGTGGGTGGAGGGAGCTAGCAGGGTGTATCTTATACTGCTAATATAAAGATGAAACCTCTTGAAAATATTTTAATATTTCCAAAATTTGAATGGACTGCAACAAAAGCCCTTTAACACTTTGCTGTCTAAGCATTCAAAGAGCAGATAACAATGATTAAGAGGGAAAGAGATGGGGGGAGGGGTATGCATAACCATAGATAGACACCACTTATATTGTTCCCTCTGTATTATTATTGTTTTAGTGCCATGCACTCTTTCCCCCTTCCAAATAGATTCTCTGACATTTGTTTTCACTTTTTCTAGAAAGGTTTCCCGAACAATATTTAAATTTGGTTAATTTATGGAAATCTCAAGTTATACATTTCATAAACAGAACCTGAACTTAAAACCTGTTGTCCTGTTCTGATCACATAAATTATCTTAAGGCACAGCCTCTGTTACTTGTCTAATCTTTGCCAACCAGTCTCTTGCTACTGACATTTGCACTCGGACATGAGCATTTGAGAGGTAGATATTAATAAGACCGCTCTTCAGCTTCACATCAAAAACAGAACGTCCTGATGCTTAAATCTTAACCAGCAGCTAAGAAGTATGAACAGCAAGTGGTTTCTTAAAGGAGCTTATCGTGCAGCCATGACATACCCTGAACAACACGCTTCCAAATTGGCTAAAGAAGCTTCTTCAAAAGCCTCGAAAGTAAAAACAACATACGCGTAGTTCTCACTGAAACATGCATTGGCTCTCCCTTCTTATCTTAACTTGTTCCACATTCTCCTGCCTTCTCCTTGCAACACTTCAGATAACAGCATTTTCCACAAACCCCTGCAAACTTTTACAAGTTTCAGTCACTCTTTACTGTCAAAGAAAGAAAGCCTGAAAGCCGGCAGGCTTTCAGGCTAACATTATCTGATTATAGCATAGATATACTGTTCCTGTGGTGTTCCTGACCCGTACCTAGTTCAATCATTGAGGGTTGTGTCATACTATTATGGATTTGCGGTACTAGGCTGACCTTGTATGGTTCAATCTGAGGTGTTGTGGCTTGCATCCATCTCTGGAGAAGAGAGACAGAGATAAAAATCAGAATCAGTATCCTGTTCATAGAATATTTTTCTACATCATGTCACAATTTTTCAATTCTGTACTGTACATTGTTAGAATTTTCAATTGTGCGTCAACCTGTCAACTTGATTTTGAAGTTATACCAGGAAGCTGCTATTTGACAAAATAGCAGCTCCCTGGTTATACAGACAATGTGAAAATGCTGGTGAAGAAATCTAGGGTGCTTAGGTCACGTGTAAGGGCTTTAAAGTGCCTATAGATGATGTGGCGAATAGGATATAGACCTTTTCAAACCGAGTTTAGCCAAACTTGAAACGTTAGAGTACTTTAACCAATCAAATGCTGGAGGAATTTTCCTTTTACTAACCAACTAATCAGCTGCAGGGAAAATGTAAACAACAATGCACGCGCGTATTACCTTTATAATCTTGTACGCACGTACGTACAATGCAATAAGTTGGTGTGTACATACGTAAACGTTATGTAAAATGTATAAGTTTTTTTGTTGTATGCACACGTGCGTCAAGTATCTAAATTTGCGTCAAACTTCCAACTGCTGCCTGGATATTTGTTTTCTTATGGGAATGTTTTTCATTTTCCACGAAAATAGGAAGTCTTTCCTTCCGACCTCAATTAAGGAATATGCGATAACCTGGTAAGATTTGAAGTTAAAATTTTGCCTCACTTACGTTTATGACACAGTAGTCAATACATGAAGTTGCAGGCCTAGTGTGCTCGTAAAATGCTGTTTTTTTGTGAACGGGACACTAAATGTTCGTTGGCGTTCACATTCCCTCAGCATTAATGAAACATTAAAAGCGTTTTTGTACAATATAGATACAACAATAGGAAGTAAAATGCAAAGATCGTTCATATTTTTAAAACGTTGGTGTTCAGTGCAGAGGGCCTAATGGTATGAAATTGTGCCGTTGACCTCACAGCACAAAATGTGAAAGCAGTATCGAGAACTTTCGGCAGCAAATCCCTTGTAATCTGTGAATGAGACGACAAATGTTGCATATCAGAAAACTTGTGTGAATGAAGTTGGATACCGTTTATACGAAGTTTTCGGTTTGGTATGAAAGTTCCAAACCACTATAAGCTGCAATTCAAGTCTCTTGAATAGTTCAGTGAAGTGCCTATTTCTGTATGCATATACTGTTGATTAGTGTGTGAAATTGTGTTTTTAATGGCCTTGATCCCATACGCTAGGAAATTGTGCAGACGATCAGAATTCCTCCAAAATTTGATTGGTCCATTATGGTCACGTGAATTTCGGCCATGTGACATTATTTGAATTAGATTTCCGGAAATGATCGATTCCGATATAAAAAGGTCTATAAACGGATGGAAAGGTAGAACGAGGGGAATGCGGTCTGAGTTGGTTGCATTAAGTATAGAGGGTTGTAGAGCTGTGTCCCTGACTCCCTGCTGATCTTGTTGATACCTTGGTTAGCAGCTAGCTGTGATGATGGGATAACCACGAGATTGGAAAAAAGTCACTGAACTGGGTAGATACTTGCTGGAAATCGGATTGTTTGGAACAAATGCGTTTTTTCTGGTTTTCCCGTTGCCACCCATTTTAACCACTCTTCCCCTTGCAAAGTTACTAATTTTTCTGTCACAGGTGCCATATCACCCAAAGGCGATAACAATGACCGTCTTAAATCTGAAAAACAGACTTATTTTCATACTGAGGTACTTTGTCTACTGATGGTCTTAAACTCTTTTATGAGTTCCTCTTTTAACTGTCCTAAAGGTTGCGCTTTTTTCTGTGTTGTTCATTGATGCATGTTATCTTCCTAAGTACATTGTGTGTGCAGTTTTTAGTTAGTATTAGGTTCACTTTGTCAAAGGGTTTATACCCGAAACGTCGTGTTTTTCAACAGGTTTTATAGCACCGTGTCAATTTATCACCTATCTTATCATTCCCCATGCAGTGCTACGTAGAACATTGTATATATATATATATATATATATATATATATATATATATATATATATATATATATATATATATATATATATATATATATATATATATATATATATATATATATATATATATTTATATAATATATATATTTATATATATATATATAAATACATATATATATATATATATATATATATATATATATATATATATATATATATATATGTATATATACATATATTATGAACTGAACTGTTCGTATTACACACTTACATGAATGAATACAAGAAAAGGAAGACAGGATGAATAATATACTCCATAATGTTCTATAAAGTTAAAAGTATCACATACATGTGCAGAAACGAATGTTAAGCACTTTTCAAATTGTTACTACTGAATATGTTAGTGCATAAGAAAATCAGAGATTTTCACTGTTTTTTCCTAGGACCATGTTCAAAAGCTGTTGCATTTAACTGGTCTTTTTACAGAGATTTTGCGAAGTCAATACCATCGCAAAAGGGTGTGTGTCACACCACTCAAAGTTCATACCTTAACGAATGACCCAGGTGTTGTGCAGTATTCCCAGATGGCATAGGTGACCAGCCAATGCATGCTAGATAATGCCAAAATCCAACCAAGGATCTGGCCCGCAAGAGGATACTGGTAGGTTTCACCGTACTTCGCCGGTTCATATTTTATAATGCTGAACAAGAATATACCCTAAACAAATAAAGAAAAAAAAAAGAGATTATATATTAAAAAAGGAATTTTACAACATTGGTCCGATGAAATAAGAACTTTGCCTCCTAAAAATTCGTGACTATACTACCTACATTCATTGGATGATAGCTCAATGGAGTTAACGTTTTGAAATTGACTAACTTGCATGGATGAGCAGAAGGCATGAAAAGTGTGAATTGGCTGACTGTATTTTTCTTTCTATTGTCTTTTTCTCCGTTTGACCTTACATGCCTTAAGAGTCTCTGTTTGTATTACTTCTTCATTTAATGAGCATAATCTGGACTGGAGCAGCCACAAATATTTAATATTCCTACAATTATTCTGTTACATCCGAAACCAAAAACGTCAATAAAATATACACTGTACAGTAAATGAATATAATACTTCAAAAGATAAAAAAATGAATTATAAAGGAATAAGACATAATACTAACAAAGCTGAGGAACGGTCCAAGAAAAAACCAGCAGATTTTCCAGAAAAAGCCAGGTCTAAAGGTAAGCATTTGTGACACATCGTCGTAAAACCTGTTGACGCCGTAAAAGTAAGAGATGGAGGCACACTCCCAGGTAGCAACCCACAACAAGCTCATTCCACTCACAGCGTATGAATCAAACAGCTGGAACACGTACATTCCACCCTAAAAAAAATGCAAACCACGGATGATATTAATTCGTGAATGTTATTTATATACTATTATGATTCTCAAACGATTTCCTTTCTTACCTGAATTCATATCTATCTTTCTGAATTTAATTATGTTAAAATACAATGAAATTGAAAAGGAATACCACTTTCATTTACAGTTTTTCTGTAAATCTTCATTATAGTTCAGTTTGTTTACCTCTACTAACCCTCACTTAACACTCCACCGAGACCTGAACGAGAGGGGATGCGGGCTGGGATGCATGGAAGGTAAGTATAACTCTCGTAAATATCTCCGCTACGCTTAGCGGGGTAAATTTACTTCAAAATATACCTTACCTTCCATGCTATAAATATGCAACCAGATTGCAACCGAGGATAGGAAGGAAGGGAGTTTAGGTCGCAGCACAATTTTCTAAAGGCTGGTCCTAAAACACACACTAGTCTTATCCTGCTTAAAGGACGAAACTCCTTCTCCTTTTAAAGACGAAAGACCTCTGAATAGGAACTATCAAAAATAATAACCCACTACTAGTTATAACAAAAGTACAGGAAGCACCTTGTTAAGAATAACCGAGGCAAGACGTCTACAGAACCCGCAAAAGCATGCGAACAGAATCCGTTAGTGAACAGACTGACAGTCAAACTAAAAACAATTCGCAACCCGTCATGACGAAAACTTACAAGGTTCGTCAGAGGACCGGGGCGGTTTGGATAGGCATGAAGGGATCAAACCATCTGTAAAGTTAAACTAAACAAAAGCTGCCAGAACCGCGGCAGAACCGCGGCAGAACCGTGTTAGTAAAACATAAACGAAACAAAAAGTGCAGAAGATCGGCAAAATTCCGTTAATAAAACAACAAAAGAACAAACGCCAAACAACAGCAAAGTTTCGTTAGTATGAATAAACGAAATAAAAAGAGCCTGAACAAAAGAAAATCGTTAGTAAAAGAAACGAATTAAACGTGCCAGAACAGCGGCCGAAATCCGTTAGTGAACGACTAAGACGTTAAGAAAATAAACGGAAGAATCTTAACTGAACGAGAGAACGTGAATAATTAAAAGAAAAAATATTCACCTCAAGAAAAGGGTGGTCTTCTTCTCGGAAGAACGGCCCTTGCAACTCCGCCTTGATAGTCTGGTATATCCTTCAGATATACGGAGACGAACGTGGCTGGGGTTTTCCATACCGCAGCACAAAGAATCGCGTTGAGAGGAACCCCACCAAAAGCGCAATTGATGTAGTAGCTATGCCTCACATCTGATGTGCCTTCACCGATCGTTCTGTGAATAACGCGGATTTAATGTATGTGATTGGCTGAACAATCCAACGTGAAATCGTATTACGCGAGACGGCGCGATGCGGATTTTGTAAGGACACGAATAAGGCGCTTACGTCGTTCCGAAAAGACTGCGTACATTTAATATAGTGGTTGAGACATCAAACGGGGCACCATGCCTTGTCCTCTGTCGTGACAGAAAACGTAGCGAGTGACGGAAGAAATATAGGTTTCGGTAAAAACTCTAACTTTTGGTTCTTGGCTAAGAAGGCTGGGTCGGGCACGAGTCGAACGCCCCCGATTCAAAGCAAATATGGCCTTCTTTGAGCGAAAGCGCGTGAACGGCACCTCTGCGTCTAACAAAGGCCGCGGAGAGTAGAAATACCGTTTTGATCGTCAGTTCCTTGAGTGGACATTCTGACAAAGGCTCACACGGAGCTTGTGCTAATGTCTCGAGGACCACTTGCATATCCCAAGGCAATGAGGAAGGAAGGGGGAGGACGAGGTTCCGAACTGTGTACAGGAGACGAGGATACTGAGGTCCCTCCTGGATGGGACGAAATGATCCAGTAGATGAAATTGTAGATCCCGCATGTAAACCTGCACATGGGGACTACATCTACTAGGCTGGCTAGGTATTCTAGGAATACCAGCCACGCTCTCGCCGGCGATGCTGGTTACGAGAGAAGGACGTCGGCTCCCGCCCTCACGGCTAGGACCCGCTCCTCCGTCGGTCGTATACGACTTTGTGTAAAATCCAGGACTGCTCCCAGAAAGATGGGAGTCTGAGAAGGAACTAGATTGGACTTGGCGAGGTTGATTACCACCCTAAGTCCTGAGCCACTCTTACGACTACGTTCGTGTGTTCTGCGACGACGGCTGCGTCTACTGCGACGATCAGCCAATCGTCTATGTATATAAAGATTTTGATGCCTTGCTTTCGCAGGAAGGCCGCTAGAACCCTTGTAATTCGGGTGAAGATCCTGGGGGCAGTCGCCTCAAGTTCGCTCCGACGCCCAAAAATTCAAGCTTGAAAATTAAAAATCCTGTCTTAATTATATGCGAGAAAAAAGAATACACGATGTGTACTGGTAACATTGAATAAAATATAGGCTCTCTTGTAACAACTGTAGCTCCTTGGAGCTGTAAGAAGCCGACTCCTCGAACACCCTGTGGTGACGTCGACCCAATACGCATGCGCCAACATCGATTGAAGTAATTGCAGATGTCCTAACATGTTAATACAATGCATAGTATAACGCTAGGCTCCCCTCGTAAGAGGGCGGAGCCCGAGGGTGAAAAACACTTAAAGCCAGGGCAAGAGGTCCACTAGACAGACACACTTGGTGCTCTAGGGCCAAAAAACACCCGCCGCGAGAGTGGGACTCTCTCGAACTAGCCAACCGCTTTGTACGGATGGAGACAAAAACACTTTATCGTAAGTGTAGGCTACACGGGAAAGTCCTGTGAGTTGGACCAAATAAATCCCGGACCCATGCCTACCTCGTCTTACCTCAGAAGACTTGAAAAGGCGAACCGGATAAGATAGAGCAGCGTAAAAACCTGCCCGGCAAAAGCTGCAAGGGAGAAAATTGTCAGAAAAAAGTTACATTTATAAAGATTAATTGACCAGTTCCAGCGATGTTGTGAAAACAACGCGCTTAAAAGAAGTGAGGGTTAGTAGAGGTAATATGGAGGGCAGTACTGGGCTGGTAAGTACGTTTTTAAGGTCGGTTAGAAGTGCGTTAGAATCAGGTCATGTGACCAGATTGCATATTAATAGCATGGAATGCAAGGTATAACTATATAACTATATATATATATATATACATACATATATATATATATATATATATATACATATATATATATATATATACATATATATATATATATATATATATATATATATATATATATATATATATATATATATATATATATATATATATATACATATATATATATATATATATATATATATATATGTATATATATATATATATATATATATATATATATATATATATATATATATATATATATATATATATATATATATATATATAAATATATATATATACATATATATATATATATATACATATATATACATATATATATATATATATATATATATATATATTACAAAAGTTCTTATAAAAAGACCACTTAAATGCAACAGCATTTCAACAGTCCTATTGCTCATTGTCACTACACGATGCCATGAAAAACAAATACTGAGAAAAGAACACAGTAAATCTGTTGGACTTATTTCCTTACCTGTGTGATGCAAAATAAACCACAGATGCAGCAAGCAGCACATATGACACCAAGGAGCTTCTTTCTATGATTCCTTAAGTTGTACTGAGGAAACTCATCCATGATTGATGTCGTCAGTCCTTCAATCACACAAAACTATACAGAAAATAAACCAAGAATTATGTCTAATAATTTAACAGCTTTGCTCTAAACATTATTTGTCCTGGGTTGGAAAGATTAGTGACACCTAAAGGAAAAGTAGCTTTATTTCAAGTAAATATCTAGCATCAAAATCGGTTAAGAAAACTGACCATATTCAAACTGCAACTTGAATCTTAAGAACATAAGTGATGTCATCAGTTTAATAGCTCTCCATTTCTAATGATATAAATCTATTGTTTCTTAATCGTTATCTACAAGCAGCTACAAGGAGTAAGAGCTGATTCTGATGGAGGTTTGAAGAAATAAGATTAGTCATATCCACAATCAACATTTAGCTGGATAAGAAAGGTAGTCAATGGAGACATGAAGAAAAAAAACACCCATAACTAACTTTATCAAACAAGATGATGATCTATCGGCTGTCTGCAACCAACCCTAACAAAACAAAACATTGGCAAACAAAACGCTGAAAGTTGTATCAACCACAAGTTACAGATTAAACAAGATTTTAGAATATTTGAAAATGTATTACTCAGTTTAGCAATTTCGTCTATACGACAAGTAATTTTATTTTAATCATGATCCTAAATTTCCTTCTCGTCTTAGAGAAATGTGATATCAATTCTGTATAGATAGTTGTGTTCAACTGCTCTTTTAGTACAGGACATGAACATTTCAAATTTGAATTGAATTCATTTCATTTTATCAATATGTACTGTAGCCATAAAACTTACAAAACTATATATCTGTCATATAGAATTATCGTATCGTTCTATTCACACCAAAACTAAAAAATGTACGATGACCAGATGAAAGTTGTGTATATACATGTACTTACTCAGAAGTCTACAAGTGAACTATTGGATGGACAAACTTAAGGGCACTTATTCACATGTATGCGACTTATTTTTTGTTTATGTACTTAGGCGAGGGAATGAGTTGCATGACCGACCTGGGTATTAAGTCCTAACATCAGAAGCATTGCGAAGAAAATGATGGAGAACACTACGGAGCCGGGCATACTATAAACAGCTGTTGGGTATGAGATGAACGTCAGCCCTGGGCCTGAGAGATACAAACACACCATAGTTACTTCCAAATTGTTAGACGAGAAGTTCAGAGGTAACTTGTGTTTTATGAATTATTAGTATAATAGTAATTATGGAGAACGAATTAAAAACCTTCTCTGTCCGAAGAAATAACTATGATCAGAAGGCATATGTACACAGACAACAAAGGATTCACAAATATCACACACACAAGAATTAGCAAATGACAATGAAGTTTCTTTCGCGATCAATCACTAGCCTTCATCTTTTCGATACACCCAAGAATATACATTTGAGATCTTTAAGTTCTATCAATTGTAAGCCAACTTATTCACAACAAATATCGTTTCATTCTTATTGCTGTGCAAGGTGGTCATTTGGCTTTGAAAAAATGTTGTCCAAATATACAAAGTTCTTCTTTCTGAGTTTTCATGTTTATACCAGATTGAACAAAAGATTTAATGAACAATAGAGAAACAAACAAATACTACTGTGATTTGAGGTTTTCTTTTTCCATTTGCTTATTTATTTGAATGAAAAAGTGAATTCATAGCACCATTTAAAACATTGTAAATTTCTGTTTGAAATTTCCACTCATTAGAAATAGAATGGACATTTTTAGTATCATGTAAAAACATTGTTTAGCATGTATACTTTGAACTTGTTCAAAGACAGTCATAATGTCCTTAACAGGTCTTGTTATGAAAACGCAAACTAGACAACTCTTCGAAACAAACATAAATGATGAAAATGCTATAAAATATAAAATAAAAAAGACAACAATCCCCAGACATATGCCATAAACTCAGTCCAAGTCGCCGGAGCTTATAATTTAACCAAATATTTGTCAATTCCACCAATTTTATGTTATTATTTTCCATTTTTACGGGCCCAACCGGACAGAAAGCATGCAACTGGGCAGGTGAAATCCTCTCGGTAACTTATCCCTCCCCTCCCCCCAACCACCACAACTTCCTATCACTTCTGGTTATGGCATCAGGAAATTGAGAATTTCTGACGGGCAATTATAGATTTTTGTCAGGTGAATTGTCAGCACCTCCCAAGTCATCGGACATCAGTGACGCCCCTGATGCCACGTCATGAGTTTCGTATTGTTTCTTTCAAATGCACACTATGTCGAAATTGAGTCAGCAAAATATCACCATGACTATAGTTTAGTTCCAATAGTCTTTTAGTTTTACTCTTTGATGATTAAGTTAACTTGATTTAAACCTACTAGGCTTTATCAATATTTGAAGCTAAATAATTAAACCTGAAATATAATTATTTGCTAGACTTCTCCCGTGGACTGGACCAGCAAATTGTAAATAATTTTAATCCATTTGATCAAAGACAAAAAATATATCCCACAATCTAATAATACTTATTAATTTATATTTAACACATTGTTCAGGTGTTTTGTGCATATAAAAGGCATAATCTTTGTGAACATGACAAAAACAAAACAACTGCACGTGTTCCTCATATATTGCGTCAGATTATAAGAAAACTTATTGCAATCAAGATTTCCCAAGTGTACCAAATAACAACAATTGAAGCCAGTAGGAGAAAAAAGTTCATAAGAAATTACCAGTAGAAATCCTTATGCTTATTTTACTATGGAATCTGTTCATCGTAACATAACATTAGGCCTAGGTAAAAGACAATTAAGAATACATTAAACAAAATTAAAAGCAATATTTCAAAAATATAACTCTTGTAATTTTCGAAAACAAATATACCCACCTTGTTCGACAACCTCATCCACTTTTACTCCAGTTTGATATGCCATATAGCCCAGGATTGAAAATGTGACAAAACCAGCAAATATACTCGTGCAGGCATTGACCACACCCACCACCATGGTATCTCTGCATAGAACAAAACGGATCGGAAGTGGTATGACTCGCATCTTATACAGTTGTATACATAGTAATATTATGATTGTATTTCTTAAAAAGAAAGTTGGATGCTACAAGCGAAGCTATCAATAAGTAGGACGAAAATCAGTTCAAAATTGTGTTGTTCAGAAATGTAATCAAAAGTATTTACCATGACCACATGCGTTTCTCCTACAACATGTTGATAATGAACAGACGATGCAAGCTCCTTGCTATGACCACCAAAAGAAATGACAACGAATGGACGAATGTGAAATTAAGCAAGATGACCTGCACTTGATGAAGCGATAATGATATCATTTTCCTTTTTACCTTCATCATTGATGTTTGTCATCATTGATGTTTGTCATCATTGATGTTTGTCATCATTGATGTTTGTCATCATTGATGTTTGTCATCATTGATGTTTGTCATTGTTGCCATCAAGCGTGTGACTGACCATCATGGCCGCCTTCATCATTTTAATGATCTCATGTCCGTCTTTGTTTCATGATCATCATCTATCTTTTTGGTCGTCACCACTTCAATGGTCGTCATGACGTTGGTAGTCATCGTGTTCGGCGGTATTAGTTTGGTGGTCATCATGGTCTTCGTCATTTTATTGTGTTGTTGCCGTGGTTGTGGTCACCATTTTGCATGATTTTCTATTTGTCGTTTTGGTAAGCACTGAAAATGATCTTCTTTTTTATAAATAATTTAGTGTTTGCCGTCTTCATCATTTAACGGTCGTTAAAAAAACATTGTAATCGTTTTGTAACGGTCGTCACCATAGTTATTTTCTCTGTCGTCTGGTGTCATCCTTTTAATGATCACCCTAGTCGTCTTCGTTGATCTTTGGTCATGGTTTTCATAACGTTAGCAGTCGCCATGACCATCGCATTCATGTCGGTTGTCATCAGTCATGTCAGTGGCTTCGTCATGCACTTTAAAGTCACCAAGGTTGTCTTTATCCAGCAAGGGATGGGGATACTCCGTAAAATTTGTGCATGCTCAAACAGGTCAGTATATATGAAAGTGAAAATGAAAGAAATTTCATCTCATAGAATGAGAAATACAAAGATGCATTCGATTCAGGCCCTTTCGTAGAAAACCTCTCAACTTCTGTCTTGGATCAAAACTAAGCCTACCACTGATTACGTCTTGTCGATATGCGTTCATATATCCTTGAGGTGTCATGCTTTCCATCAATCAAAATTTGTCACTTTTTTACGAGCGTTTACGAGCGTTTTTACTCGATGATGCTGCTCCGTTTATTTTCCTGTGCTATCAATTATCACATACACACTTTCAAACAGCCCATTTCTTCTGGGCAAAACTTGCAAGAAGGCATTAATCATCTTAAATTGAATGGACTTTCTTTACATTGAGCAGGTCAAAATGTTTCTGAGTAGGTTGTACTAATATATGTGTTGCTGGGAGATAGGAGGTGAGACGTAGATCATGCGATAATTTGGTGATATGAAGCAAGACCAGTAAAGTGAAAAGCTGTAAATTCCAGTTGAATCTAGTTATTTGCAAAAGAATATAACCATGGTTGGTATAGCAGAGATTTTGTTTGAGGTATGTTTTTAGCAATTTAATTTGTTAGTTGACTGAAGAAGCTACATGCTACAAACATTGCTGTCTAGCAGTTGGGAGTTTAATGTATCGATGTAACTTTTCTTGTGTTGGATGGCTGGCGCACAGGAATAAGAATACAAATAAGTCAAAAAAGATAAATTAAAAAGAACCATTTGTTATGATCCACAGATATTTATTGTAGTAACAAATTCAAGGCAAGATTTTGCTTTGTATCATATTACCAAGCAAGTAAACGCTAAAACGTCATATTGTTCGACACCCTTCCCCCCACCCCACACACACCTTTTTGGAGGCTGGTTACGCCACTGTCCACGATCAATCCTCAAGTAATTCTGGAATTAGGAACATAACTTAGAGGAAACAAACTTACACGAGACTGTTATTTCTGAACTCGTTGTAACTCCCAAGTGAAATAAGGGATCCAATTCCAACACCATAGGAGAAAAATATTTGCGTGGCAGCGTCAACCCACACCTACAAGAACAGAAGGACAAAATACTTCAAACTGCAAAAGCAAAAATTGAATGGTCCAAATGCAGGTAGCTTTCTGCATGAACAACATTAGTAGGTAAAAATCCCAACTTACCCTGGAAACATACGGGGTGGGTCTAGCTGAACAAGTGTAATTTCGAGTCCTTCTACAAACTGGAGTTAGGCTTTTAACTGACTAACATGCGTATAATCAGGAAGAGTTATAATTCTCAATATACAGAGGTTTGTTGTCAACTTGTAAAGGTTAGAGAAAATTGAACCTTTTTAAAAAGATATATATATACACACATATTTTTGTTTGTTTTCTTTTTCATTATTGTTTCATCAAAACATTCCATGGCCTGGAGTGGCATTAATCTTCAAGGTGTGTTTTTTCTTCTTCATTTTATCAAATCCCACTTCATTATCATATCAGTATATAGGCCCTATTCCACACAGCATCTACACTATATGTCGGCAAGCTTCTCGAAGGATTTTGCTTCCTAAGGAAGTACTGTAGGCCATAATACTCGAAGTATATTGGTGGTATAAGCAGTGTACGATGAATGCCTGCCATGCAAAAACCTTCCGTATACACACTGACAGCGCCAGGATTTTGATGCTGGGGGTGGGGAAGGGAGGGGGGGAGTCAGGGAGGGCAGGTGAGGGAGGGCAGTTTTGTTTCTCGGAGGAGGAAGTGCTATCAATCGCAGAATAAATGTCACTTTACACAAAATTCTGGGGGTCAAGTGGGGAAAGCGATCTCACGGGGAAAAAAAAAAACCCTTGCTCATCCGTATAGTGCCGCCACTGTGTATGCAGTGATAGACAGCTATAAGAAGCATCAATCTAGGCTACCGGTCCCTCTCCGATTCATAAGTATAGCAATGTACTAGCTCGAAATGGTACTTACTGTGGGATTTTTCAACTTTTCCCACCTGGGTTCGATGAAATACCTGACGCCTTCTGATGCTCCTTCAAGAGTTAATCCCCGGATTAACAAAACCGTTAAAATCAGGTATGGTGTTAATGCAGTGAAGTAAACGATCTGCAACGTAAGATATAAGTATACAAAACCTTTATCATGGTGTCTTGAACTATATGACCATAAAAACACTCTTGGGACTAGGTGTCAAGGGCCTTTAAATATATGCATGGGCAAAAAATAAAACATTCGCATCTTTATAATTCTTTAGGAATATATTAACAGATCAAGAGTTCTTCAATTAACAGACTGTCATGGAATGAAAAGAAAAGGAAATTCTACAGTTCGAAAGATTTCCAAAAAATGGAGATCTCCAACTTTTTGGAGATAACTGTTTTATGTTCCAACTACTTGAACCCACAATCAACGCAATTTCCCTTTAATCTTCATGTAAATATACCTAGAGGCCTAGTAAGTGGTCTTCTTCATTTTAGCCACATTACTGCAAGTAATCGAAGAATTCAGGGCAAGGTCAGAAATTTCCGCGCCGAATTTCTCGAAATCAAAACGGGGAAGTTCATTGAAGCAACACCTATTATTTGTTCATTTACTCTTGAAGTAATCGAATACTCATATCCCACGTGGTACCGACGCCTTGAACAAATTTCCCAACCGTTTTTAGTTTGACCTAGTGCACACACTAAGCCAATGGGAGAGTATAAGGGCATTATGGGTAATGGCGGCCTCTATCGCTTTTCTATATCCAACTTCCTGGAGCCTCATCTCCAACTTGTTGGAGGTCTCCCAGACTGTTCTATCAGTTTACTTTTCGAATTTGTTTGGAATCTGAGGCTCTCGAACGAATTTGGGTTCCAATCTAACAGTCTAAATTCTTAACGTTAACGACTTAATTTTTAAGTAGTCAAACATCTCTGCACTCAACCATTTTGATATGCTTACTCAATTTATGATCAATTTCAATCGTCTTCTTTCCCAGTAAGGCAATAGACATAATTACAACAATTTGCCATCGTACTTATAAAAGGGTTATATGAAGTAATTGGAAAACCGTCCTGCTGATGCGCATCGGCATTTATCTCTCCACAATTTGGTTGAATAAGTGTGAAGCTCGTAGACAGGTGGAAATTATCAATATTTGATATTTTTTCATCGTTGAATTATCATTTCAAAATGTATCTAAAAAATGAAACATTTCACAAAAAACGGCATAGGACTAGTATCCTTCCTGGATTTTCCATAAGACTGTAAGACATACATTTCTCCATATTTATAACAAATACAAAAAAATATTGATGTTGCAAACTGTGCATTTACATCTCTTAATTTGAACGCAATCCCATCGCATTTCGATGAAATTATAAACATATCATGAAGTGAAAAACATTGGCGATAAAGTGACGTAATATTTTGAAAGATATCATATGAACGACATATTAACGCGATAGTCATTGATGGTATCATATTAACTACTTATTAACGAGATAGTCAATGATTATATCATTTTAACGAGATAGTCAATCATGCCACAAGTCAATTGAGTATGCCGCTAAAACAAGCAGAAATCGCAAACGATACAAATCCACTCGCCGCTAATAACATACATTCCAGCCTCTGTCACATCTGCCCTCCCACTCTCATGTTCCACATACTATACCAAACTAATTCCCTCCCTAAGGAAATCATACATGAAAATCCAGATGCCATTCCACCATATGACACATATGTCAACACATCTGCAATCAAGATGACATCCCACCATATAACTTGCCACCCTGTCCCATATACCATACCACCCTGTCCCACATGCCATCCCTCCTGTACCACGCACCGTACCATGGGCAATCCCACCATGCCCGACATGATATCCCTCCTTGTACCAAGTGCCATCCCACCCTGTCCCACAGGCCATTCCATGCTATCCCACCCTGTTCCACATGCGATCCCACTTGAGACCCAGATGACTTACATTACATGCCAGCCTTTACCACATACCATGCCACTCTGTCCCACATGTCATTTCACCCTGCCTTATGCCATGACATCCTGTCCCACATTCCGTGGCACCCTGTTCCACATGCCAACATATACCACATGCCACCCTATCTCACACGCCATCTCACCCTTGTCCCATAATTCAACCTATCCTGTCCCCCATACCATCCCACCTTCATCATACATATTATTCTACGGCATCTTCCACCTAACATTCTTTCCTCTTAACTATCATCACTTCTATCAACTCAACATGCCCCACCCACCTACCATTCCCCTTTACCTGCCACCCCCGTTCTTCTACCATCCTCCTTTCATCTACCATCCTCATCCTAGAACAAATCCTTTAATTGCTGCTATTGAAGTCTGGAATGCCTTTTTTCTCCTTTATATAAATTCATTTTCATACAAATAGTTGAAATTCCTTTCCTACAGGGCAGCAATATTATGTTCCATAGTAGCTGAACAAAGCATGAGGCCAGCCGGCTGGCGGCCGGATGGACGGTAAAGATGCTATATCCCCTCTTCACCAACTTCGTTGGCGAGGGTGGGGGGGGGGTAACATGAATGGAAGGAAATGTTTAAGAAAGTTAGCACAAATCGCATAACATATAGTTTCAATATCTAACAGATTGCGATTTCTGCACTTTCTATCTTACATATTTTCCAATTTTCGAATTAGCATTTGTCACAGATTGATAAAATACTGTAAAATTCAATAGGTTATAATAATATTTGTTAAGTCTAAGAGAACGTGCTTCTGTGGTATTGACTCTTCTGTAAAGTAGTCTTGATTTGCTAGATGATCTAGATCCGTCTTTTAAGTCATGTTGAAATAAACGTGAATAGCTTTTAACAGCTTTAATACTTATTATCTCCTAAACGGAACACGATTTTACTTTTGTTTGTTTGTCATAGGACTGATGTCATCCAACAACGATGTACTAATGAATTGAAGGGGAAACAAATATGGCATGCAGTTAATATTTCCGTACTGAACTTTACCGTATTACATTGCGTCTAAACTGCTAAGTATCTAGAAATGTCGAATATCAAGGACAAGATAGAAAAAGATGTTTGCGATCATTCAAAAAGCTGCTGTTTATTCAAACCTCGAATTTTAAGTTGCCAAAATGTACAACCCTGTCTGCCTGTTCAAACACTGCACTGACGGTACACGGTGAGTGTTGCTTATACGATATTCCCGTTGTAAACATTCTCATTTTCGTTCAATCATTGATGAAACTACAGTATGTGGTCCGAGCTGATTGCTCCATCTGTCAATATAAACGCTTTTTCTTCTCCAGTTGTTTTTTCGAAACAGGGAAAGTATTTTGTTATTTAAAGAGGCGAATATGAACACAATGCTTAGAACTCGATTAAAATTGTTGTTTGGTTGAAACTTTACCCAATTGCTGCACGAATTATTGACCCTTATTTTTACGGGATTTTAAAACCGCAAACTAAATTATCACATGATGTAGCCCAGTCGGTAAGGCGATGAAAAATTGCAAGTTCGAATCCCGCCAGACTGCCAGAACCATTTTTCGTGAAGTTTGCTTTTTCTTTTTTCGCTCATTGTAATTTTCGTCTGGTGACTGCTCTTGTAGTAATTTTTCTTTTTTTTAACGTTATGCACTGCGATTGAATCTTCACACACATAACGCTATGTAGTACTGTAGTATGCACATGTACAAACAAATAGGGATTTTGTGCGTTCCACAACTGGAAGTGACGCTAAAGCTCTGCATCCCTCAATTTTACAGACACCAACGATATACGAACTGAGGCGACCCTTCCTCTTTAAATTAAAGATAACCACTGCAAGTTATTTTTTTTAACTATGCTTCACATAACCCATCGGTCACTGATGCAGGCCTATAGTATCAACATCGCATACGTTTGAAAACTGAGTGAATTTAAACTCTTTGCAAACTTATACAAGGCATGAAGAAAACATTCCATTAAAAGATAGGTTCAGGGGTCAAACAAGCCTATATTACATGAAAAAGGACTTCAAAAAAAAAAAAAAAAAAAAAAAAATCGTGAGAAAAAAACTGAGCAATCAAAAAATCTTATTCCATTAAGGAGATATTAAAGTTTAAAGTTCTGTATCACTTGTGTACAAATAACTGACTGACTGAAATCAGACTATAGTTTGTGATGTCACACCCTCAGATTCCTCAGTCTTTATGTATTCTATCATATTTTGTCCTGTAATTTTGTGGCTTAAAAACCATTGGAGTTGTTAGGAAAGTAGTAAAGCAGAATCTTGTAAGAATAATTATAATTTACCATCTGAAAAAAGTTCAAGGAGAAATAATCCAAAAAGTAAAAAAAAAAAAAGGAAAATAATTTTTCTTTAACTGTTTAAAATACATTAGAATTGTTAAGAATGTGAGGACGAGGGAGCCAACCTCCCATAGTAAAGTAACCACAAGTCATTTCCACATAGATATTAGAGAATTTTAACGGAGTAAGATACCTGAAATACTTTTTTCACCATATTGTTTCTTTTGATTTCTTCTTTCATATAAGATAAACTTGCTTGACCCCTGAAATAATCCATTAAGTTCCACATGGCCGTGTAGAGGCAACATTAACTACAATCCCAGACAAAAGAAAATGACACAAAAACGCGGCCTTCCTCAATGTTGACACTTTTTGCAGCCAACATCAAAAAAGGCGCGACGGAGGGGGTGGGGGTGGAGGGGGGGTGGTAGTGAGATGAACACTTCACTCAGTAGGCACTGCTTGCAAGGCAATACTTGTATACTGTATAGCAGCCATGTAGTGGCTATAGCGTATACTACGGTCAGAATGTTACCTGACTAGGTTGTGGGTGGCATACGCTTGCAAAGTTATGTGAATGAGACGCGATTTGAATTTGTTACGCCACCGTCCCTTAACTTTTAAAGGTGAGTGAGAAATTACGAAGACCTACAATCATGGACAAAACTCGTTTGGACACCCCCGTTTAATGTATGTGAAATAAGTGTAAAATGTTGATAATTGCTTTCCATAGATCTCTGTATTCCCTAGTGAAATATTTCGACAACGTTGAGAGGGGGATCAGAAAGGGGGAGGGGGGGGGGGGAGAGGGGGGACCTCAAAATGATATAACATGTAAACTTTCCGGTAAGTGTCCCAACACTTTTGTCTAAGATCTGAAGATTGTCTGAGAAATGTCATCAAGTACAAATATCTTAAACGACAATGGAAAAATAGTTTTGTTGGGAAGTCATGGTATTTGTCGAAAAAACCTCAGAGATTCAATTGTTTCGAGAATTCAAGGCAATACAATAAAAGGTATTTACTTATTTTGAACCATGCTATCTTAAGCAGATAGGAAATTGTGCTTTATTTTGTATTTCGGCAAAAAACGCTTGAGATTGCCACCGATTTTTCAGAATGTCTGAGAGCTTTATTCTTTACCACTGCATTGAAAATTAATGATGAAATAACGAAATATAATATAAATATTGAAAGATTTTATGTTCGAAACGTTGCATGTAATCCACGTTTAAAATAGACGTGCGCCACATTCTCGTATTAGCTAACCGATCTACGATCTGACAAATTTTGCAATCGATAGTTTTGTCTTTTTTTGAAAAAGAAGAAAGTAAAACCGAATTTATACGTTTCCCGTATTAAAGTTGCAGTGACTAGAAATTAAAAAAAGTAAAAATAATCGGATAAAGTCCCTATACAAATTGAAAAAAAAATCTTTTTACGATGAAAATGTTGTCAAAGGATCTACCATAGATTACAGAAAGCCTCATTAGGTAAAGTGACCTTTATTTTATTTCTTGGTAAATCGTTGGGTGGCGCTGGTTCAGTGAAATAATGCAGCTTTATTCTAACTTTCAGTTAAGATGAAAATGTTGCCAAACGATCTACCACAGATTACAAAAGTCTCATGAAGTAAATTGATCTTTATTCTATTTTCTTGGTAAATCGTTGGGTGGCGCTAATTCAGTGAAATAATGCAGCTTTATGTTAACTGCAGTAGATATTTCGTTTTCTCACCGTGAATTAAAAAAAGTAAAGTTAATCTTTATAGGATATTCAATTGTTTTAATAATAATGTGCCTGAGAATTGAAGAGATGGTGGCAATCACACAAGCTTGAAATGTTTCGAAAGTCTCTCTGGTAATCCGATGCTTAATCAAATTTCTCTAAATGTGTCTCACATTGCCTTCCCCTTATCGACGACCCGAACTTTCACTGAACGTAAAGCACTATCCACATACTTCAGAAAGCCCCTCAAATGTTCAGCAAGAAAGCCCCTCAAATGTTCAGCAAGAAACGCTTGTATTTGCCATACGTTTTTCAGACAATCTTGAACAAAACTCGTTGAGACACCCTCGTTTAATGTTGGTGAAATAAGTGGAAAATGTTGATAATTGCTTTCCATATCCCTGTATTTCCGAGTGAAATATTTTGACAAAAGGGGGAGCGGGGACATCAAAAATAGCTGAACATGAAAATTTGAAATAACATGCAAACTTCTCGGTAAGTGTCCCAGCAGTCTTGTCCAAGATTGTAGATAATGTTTAATGGCTCCGATGCGTCCTTTTATTGTTGGACCTTGAGTTACAAGTTTTTACTAATTGGCATTGTATATCATGTAATGTGCTAAAATACCTAAGTCATGCCCGCAATGCATATCAATAAAGTGAACTTGACAACATTACAAATACTGGATAATGCAAAGCATGCATACGGTTGCACATTAATTACCGTTTAAGATTTTCACATAATGCCCCACCTACATGACATTGCTACCAACACAACAGGTCACATACTAGTATACGAACCAGAACTTACTAGTATACGAACCAAAACTCATCTGTGTTCATAGAACATATGATATATGCGTGATGTGTTGATGTTTTTTTTTTGAGCATTGTCACATAAGGCACGCATATTAGTAATAGAACCTGTTGTCAACGTAAGCAAGTACGCAATAAGTGACAAATAACATGCAAATATGATGCAAACAGACATATATGGTTGCTATCAATTTATCACTTTTTCAAGATTTTTGATTAATCCACCCCATCATCAAAAACACCTTTAAAAAAAGGGCTGTCGTGGCATTTAATTTTGTTTGTACGGATAGTAATACAAAAAGCAGTGACGTATTTTAAGGGGGCTATTTGGAGCTTAGCCTCCCCTTTACCCTCCAAAATTATGTGGAAGCCATAAATATAATTAACTGAAATATCAAATGAACCATGTGTCAGTGTTATTCTTTACAATCGTATCGACTGAGCTATCGTTAATTTTGGACCAAACCTTTTACAGTTTGCAACAAAAATTCTCCCATTTTCGACCAAACATCTTTCATTTTGGCCCCAAATCTTCAATATTGACCCAAAAATCTGCACTTTTGGATTTAAAGAGGGAGGCTCGTCGTAATGAAATACGGTAAAAATGGGGGATACTATATTTTGACGTCATTTCCGGTTGTGAAGGCAAGATCCGATCCTCTGTCTGTTTGTACCACACAGTACAGCCAGACACTAGCATGTACGTTGTGTGTGCAGAAATACATACACAGCGCATTACGTTGGTGACGAAAAACTAATTTGTTTTTTTCAATGCTTTTTAGTCAGAAAGCGAAAGTGAAATTTTAGTATTAAAATACTACAATGATAGTCACCAAATAAAAATTACTGAGAAAAAAAGAAGAAGAAGATGAAAGCAAAAGTCAAAATAAACGATTTTACCGGGGCTCGAACTCACGACATGATTTGAAAAAAGAACGATACTGGCGATCGCCGCAACCATCTCGGCTAACTCGTGTGGTGAACTTTACGGCGTTTTAAATAACTATATACCTTGTAATACGAGACAACGAATCGCGCAGCAAAATTTCAACCAATCAACAAATTTGAAAGGAATTCTAAATATTGTGCACATATGACGATATCGCCTCTTTAAGGTTCAGACTTTTATCAAAAATGTCAATTTTGGACCAAAATTTTCAAGGGCCACAATGTACAATATAGAACCAAAAACCTGTGGATTCGAAAGTGAAGTTCTTATCATCAGGGCCATGCGCGCATGGAAGCCATAATGAATTTTTAAAGCACTAATAGGCCTTTATCTTTTTGCCCACGCTACTTGGGAAAAACCATTTTGAAATCATTTTCTTTAATTTACAGGAACTTTTCTTTATTTTCAGGAACTTTCTTTATTTTCGAAAATTTTCTTCAATTTCTGCGAAATTCTTATGAATTTTAAGGAAATCTCCGCCAATTTTCGGGGAATCTCTTTCATTTTCCGAGAAATTTCCTGCATTTCCTACTTTCTATTATGTTTTTGAAACACAAAAAATATCTAAATGATACCATTCTTCATATCACTTTTGGAGGTGGCTATTAAAATATTGGTACCGGAACATTTCGTCTGCATTCCTCAACATTGCCAATTTACAGGATTTTTACGATTAAAAACAACGCCATAAATTTTTGAATTAGCATTACTGAAATTTATTGTAGCATCGTAACCATTAAAATACAATCTTCAATTTCCACTTTATTAAATGAAATTGAAAAAAATAATTATCAATTAAAAGATGGCGGATTTTGAGCATGGAGTTTACAATACTAGACCTGTCGCGTCCTGCCACGACAGCAAACAATAGGACACACAAATGGACAATAGGTTAACTGTACCACATATGACCTGTATCCAATGTACTATCCTGCGGTTACTGTGTTTACAAGCTCTTTTCAGCAAAACCATATTAAGCCCCGCCCACTATGTATCTTAATGAACTTCAACGTTTTTATACCATGAGCAAGTACACAACTGCTAACATCATAACTAGACTCAAATATGAAACAAAACCGAAATATTTAGCCCCGCCCACTAGGTACATTAATGACATTCAACAATTTTATATCATGATTATGTAAACACTCGCTAAAAATAAAAATATACCAAGTATGAATCAAAACAGACATGTTATTGTTCAAATATGAGCATTTGAAGAATTTTTGGTTGAGCTCCGCCTACTCATACATGTAGATATGCATGACATCACCACCAAACTAATAGGACACATATACGGACTTCGTGCAATTTGTGTACAAATATGCCATGAATCCGGTTTATCATTATTTGAAAATTATGTTTACAAGCTCTCTTCAGCAAAATCATATTAAGCCCCGCCTACTATGCATGTTAATGAAATTCAACGTTTTTATACCATGAGCATGTACACAACTGGCTAAATCCGGCGTGACTGATTTATACTACTTAAAGAAAAATTAAAAAAAATTAAGACCTGCCAATATGTCACCTTATAAGATATGTATATAGTCGTGGTAAACAATCTATAGTTTATAGTAAAAAGCAATCCATGAAACTAGAGGATTCAGTGGCTGCATAGTGGCAAAGTAAAATCAGCGTGACAGACGGGATGAAAATGGCGCTCATTTTTTTGGAAACGACTTTCTTTGAAAAAAGCCATCTGTTTCCCCGTGAAATTTAATGTTTTCTCCTTGTCAAGTTAATCACTTTTATACAAATAACCAGTAAGCATATGACTTAGTTATTCAAAACAGGTTACTGGAAATATCAGGCTCACTAATCTTGTGACAGACTGGACGTCACAGACGGGACATTGTTGCGCCCTTAATAATAAACTAGTTATGTGATGATGAAATATTTTTTCTATAATTTATTTTCAACAACATGAATTAACACCACAAAGTATTAATGGAATACTTTCAACAATAATTAATCATACAGTACCCCTTTAACATTCAGTCATTTAGAGCACATTCATTAACGCCTGAATGGAATCTATTTTTGGTTTGCCTGTTTTATTGGTCAACAATGATTAATCAACATTTTACTTCAAAAAGCACTTTCTGTAATATCTTAATATATTTGCACTAACAAGTATGTGCAAAACGATGCCAATGAAGAATACGCACTATCTGACTATACAGCTAGATTAAAATTTACAATCTGAGTAAAAGTCTTAACATTTACATTTTAAGTTATGGCACTTTTTGCATTTAATCAATTTTTAATCTGATAGAATGCCATCTGAAAGTGGTTGAGTCAGTTTCACACTAGGATGCTGTCACCGCATATCATATAACATGGTTCCATTCTGAAAAAAAGTGTGTATCACGGGTTCCAGTAATGGAACGAATTTCTGCACCATCAGGCTGCCATGAGGCACCCATATCCTGCATGTGTTGAGTTACATCAAGTGATACAGGGCACATGTTCATTTCGGCACACTTTTTGAGCAATTTCTGGTGTCCCTGTTGGTGCTAGTCACCGTGGCATATTCTGCGACATGTCGCTTAAGGGAACCCCCTCCCCCAATACCATCAATACACCCCTTGCCGTGAGATGTTGCTGGGCATGCACATCACATGTTCTGCTCATATCCCATGTACAGTAAACATGTGTGGAGTGTGCATGGTACAATTAAGTACTTTATGACAGGTCTACATGGCCAGGACAAAACTAGATTGGTTAAGAAGGCAGGCAAAGTATCTCTGTTCTAGAAGCTGAAGTGTATATTTCTAAAATTATTATATACGGTAGTTTGCCTTTTTTTGATAACTTCAATCATATTATTTTTAACAAAGACATGAAGTAGTAGAAGTAAAATAGTCTATGTTTACCTTTTTTCTACAACCTAGATATCAGTGTGTTAAAAATATGTGACAGACGGTACAACAAAATATATCAAAGGGGTAAATTGTGACAGACGGGACAGATTTTGTCATGGAATATCAGATCAACTATACATCAAAGGCTATATTTATGTATACTTCGTAGGTGAGGTCACCTTGATAGAGGATAGGAATTATATCTTTGAAGCAAAACAAATCTTTGCATGTAAAAAGTACACAACTTGTGTGTGTGTGTGTGTGTGTGTGTGTGTGTGTGTGTGTGTGTGAGGGTGTGTGTGTGTGTGTGTGCGTGAGGGTGCGTGTGTGTGTGTGTGTCAGACAGGACATGGCAATGTGATTATTTCAAAAATCAATATTTAGTTTACTTTTTGATGAGAATGCGAAGCATAATGCGAACCTATGTAATGGCGATTTCGTCCGTCCGGCCGTCCACAGTTTTGCCTGAGATTTCCTCAGAAATGTTAAAGTTTTTTGAGAATTACTCAAAAAATGTTAATGTTTCTTCAGATATTTTCATGGAAGGCTGGAATTTTCTTACAACATGTTAAAGAAAATTAGAGACTCTTACGACAGGTTGAAGAATAGTAAAGTGTACAAAACATTTGATATTTCCTTTGAAGATAACTGTAAGAGTATATCATTTCCCAAAATTCTTCAGAGATTCTCAAGTGTCTCTCATAACACAGGAGGTTTAAAACTTTTAAACTTCTTTAAAATATTTGTGCACCAACGGCTGTATCAAGCATGATTATTAAACTCCGCCTTTATTATTGTGACATTTGCATAAAGTTGCTACAGTATATGAATTGACAGAGGTTTTGTACTTAGTATGCTCAGTCAGGGAGTGTGACAGGGTATGACTGCATATGGACATAGGGAGGGATGTCGTAGGGATATAGATGGGGGCCATGAGGGACATAAGATAAAATATATCCTATGTGGTATGCACCAAGGCATGATTATTTGACTCCGCCTTTTTTTCTTATTCAACAGGTCATTTGCATATAAGTTATTACATGGACGTACTGACAAGACTTTTATACATAGTGTGCTCAATCAAGGACTGGACTGTGATAGCTAGGATAAGACTTCTTACGAAGCTTATGCCATGTGGTACATGGGATGGGATGCCATGTGGTACATGGGGTGGGAGGCCATGTGGAACATGGGGTGGGAGGCCATGTGGAACATGGGGTGGGATGCCATGTGGAAAAGGGTGGGATGCCATGTGGGATATATGGTGGAATGTCATGAGGGACATAGAGTGGAATGCTATGGGATGGGATGTCATCATCATGTGGGATATGGGATGTCATGTGGGGCATGGGGTGGGATGCCACGAGTAACACAGAGTGTGACATAGGTTGGGATGCCATGTGTGACATAGGGTAGGAGGTTATGTGTGACATAGGGTAGGAGGTTATGTGTGACATAGGGTAGGAGATTATGTGGGACATAGAGTACGAGGCCATGGGGACATGGGATGTGATGCCATGTGGGACATAAAGTAGGATGGGAACATATGGTGGGCTCCAATGTGGGAAATAAGGTGGGATGCCATAGGGTAGAAGGTTATGTGGGACATAGGGTAGAAGGTTATGTGGGATATAAGGTAAGGGACCATGGGGACATGAGATGTGATGCCATGTGGAACATAAAGTAGAATGGTAACATGTGGTGGGATCCAACGTGGGAAATAAGGTGGGATGCCATGTGGGACATCAGGTGGGAAGCCACTGATGCGGGAATATGAGGTGGCATGTGGGACATGGGATGGGATGTCATGTGGGACATGGGATGGGATGTCATGTGGGAAATGGGGTGGGAGTCATGTGGGATATGGGGTTGGATGTCATGTGGGATATAGGGTTGGAAGTCATGTGGGATATGGGGTGGGATGCCATGTGGGATATGGGGTGGGATGCCATGTGGGACTTAGTGTGAGATGCCATTTATATAATTGGCCGGGTCATATAATATGGGTGTCAATTTTCATGAGCATGCAAACCATGACGGTATTTACCGTTCTAGTTTATTGATAAATTTATGAATGATATTGTTTTTAACAAAGACATGGAGTATTAGCAGTAAAATAGTCTGTGTTTACCTTTTTTACAACCTAGATATGATAACAAAAATGTGACAGTCGGGACAAAATATATCAAAGGGGTAAATTGTGACAGACGGTACAAATTTTGACATGGAATATCAGATCAACGATACATCAAAGGCTATACTTATGTAACTTTCTAGGTGATAGAAGATAGGAATTTATCTTTGAAGCAAAAAATCTTTGCATGTAGAAAGTACACAACTTTTTTCATAGGCTATGTTATGTTATATTGTTTGTGATAGACGGGACATGGCAATGTGATTATTTTAAAATGGTACAAGATTGTCATATGTCATCTTTTGGACTAAAATTATTTAGTAGTGTGGGAAAGGTATCATACTTCATAGTCAACCAATAATGATTTTTCTTTGAAGCGTATGAACTGCAACAGAAGGCAACTCAAATTTCCATCACAAAATAAGTAGAAATGCTACTTTTATTTCCCTAAACTTCAAGTCACGATAACAAATAAATCCAAGTGCGGTAGAATAAAAGCAAAAACAGTTTCTAAAGGGATGATTAGTGTACTATCCAGGAAAAAATGATTTACAATTAGAACATATACTTATCCGGAATTAGCCAATTGCTAACATCGTAACTAGACCAAATATGAAGAAGAAAAAACCCGAAATGTAGTTTTTAAAATATGACCATTTCAAGATTTTTACATTAAGCCCCGCCTACTCATTAATATTCATAACATCACCACCAAAAACAATAGGGCACACCTACAGACTATCTTTGTACAGCATATGGCATGAATCCATTGTCCTTCTTGAGATACCGTGGTTACAAGGTATTTTAGCAAACCATAATAAGCCACACCCACTATGCATAATAATGATATTCAACGTTTTCATACAATGAACATGTATAAATTAGCTAACATCATAAATACACCAAGTAAGTTTATTGTTCTTGAGATATTGTGCTTACAAGCTCTATTCAGCAAAATCACATTAAGCATGCATGCGTGCTTGCGGGCGTGCATGCGTGCGTGCTTGCGTGCGTGAGTGCGTGCGTGCGTGAGTGCGTACATACATACATACACCGCTTATCCAATCAGTAATCCGTATATAATGCTATTCAGATCGGGGAGTTGTAATTTTCTGATACTCTGTTCAAACATGACATAATTAGAGATTTGTATGACGAATCCCTGATCAGATGATATGTATGCATCGTGAAAAAATGATAAGAAATCAATACTCTGTCCCAATCTGCCAATGACAAAGATAAACTTGACCTTCTTGTTTCACCAATGTAATAAACGCCTTCAGTTTCCAGAATTGATGCTTCAGGAAGCTTTATTGAACAGAATTCGAGTTAAATATTGAAATTAAATCATAAACTACCTGATCAATCTTATAATATCTTTCGTAATCTAATGCTTATCTTCCTAGGCTTTATAGTTCTGTATTTCAAGCAGTCAATTATACTGCATTTAAAATAGCTTATTATCCGTTGTTGTCAGAAGTTCCTCGTTTGCAGCGTTAACGTTAACATGCTGTGATTTCATTCTATTGGCATTTATAATAAATATTGTTATACCAAAGCTCTTTGGTTATACAAAGAGAAGTCAAATATTGCAAAATAAAAATATTTCGTGTATGGGGTGTACATTTTTTAGCCCTATATATCTTAACCTACTAAAGAAATTTGCAGTGGGTGGCTCCAGAAGCACAGGCAGGGGCAGGAATTCAGAGACAATATTCTTTCTGACAAAGTCCCATTAAGAAACATTGCAGTCTCATTGTTGTACTCACCTTTCCCGTTTGTTTCACGCCCCGACAAATGCAAATAAAGCATAAAATCCAGGCAAGAATGAGACAACCAAACAGCTCCCAGCGAATACTTCCTACCTCTTCGATCCCGCCACTTATGTCAAGAACTCTTTTCCTGTAAGGGTGAAGATGAAAATTGTACTTAATAGACATTATACAAGCTACGGAGCCAGGGAAGTGACATAGGAAAATCTTTCTTTATCTCGTTCCCACGAGATAATATTTCGTTCCCACGAGATAATATCTCGTTCCCACGAGATAATATCTCGTTCCCACGTGATAATATCTCGTTCCCAAGAGATAATATCTCGTTCCCACGAGATAATATCTCGTTCCCACGACATAATATCTCGTTCCCACGACATAATATCTCGTTCCCACGACATAATATCTTTCCCACGAGCTAATATCTCGTTCCCACGAGATAATATTTCGTTTCTACGACATAATATCTCGTTCCAACAAAATAATATCTCATTCCAACGAGCTAATATCTCGTTCCCACGACAAAATATCTCGTTCCCACGACATATCATCTGGGAACGATGATATCTCGTGGGAACGAGGTGATATCTCGTGGGAACGAGGTGATATCTCGTGGGAATGAAATGATATCTCTTGGGAAGGAGATGATATCTCGTGGGAACGAGATATTATCTCGTGGGAACGAGATAACATCTCGTGGGAACGAGGTAATATTTCGTGGGACCGAGATAATATCTGGTGGAAACGGGATAATATTTCGTGGGAACAGGGTAATATCTCGTGGGAACAGGGTAATATCTCGTGGGAACGAGATAAAATCTCGTGGGAACGAGATAATATCTTGTGGGATCGAGATAAAAAAATATAAAAAAAGATTTTCCTATGTCACTTCCCGTGCTCCGTAACAAGCAGATAAGCGTATTGCATTTCTAATACAATGGGCATAATTGCAGAATTAAGTGGCGTGGATAAACAAAGAAAGGGTGTTTTCAAGAATAGAAATTCGTGCTTTTCAGTCGTTTAAATAAGACATGATTGCGTAAAATTGCGTAAGGTATGTATGCCGAAATATATCGGAATGTTTTACCTTGAAACGCGCATAAGGAAAAAAAATCGCGGATCTAGCTGTAAAGTGTTCCGGAAAATTATAAATAAACTTAGGAAGGAATTGGATTGTGCCATTATTATGCGGGTTGGTTATAAGCACGAAGTCTTACAAGTATATTCAAAAATATAAACAGATATTAATTCATACAAAAAGTTTAATAAAATAGCATAGTTCTTCATTTTTGGTATCATATTCATGCAACCTTACGTTGTCGTTATTCCTCGCTCTTGCACTTATTCGTTCCTGATTGTTGTCGATAATATTTCAGCCAAATAATGTTTTAATTTCTGATGAAAACAGTCATATAATAAGAAATATATCTCAGTGTAACAAAATATACAATAAAACTATTAAATGGAAAAAAATCAGCCAAAATCTGACATTAAAAAACGTTTAATTCGCTTCTAAGCAAAAACATGTTTACTATACTTAAGCAACAGGAAACCCTCTGGACATAATAGTAGTCCACGCAGCTTGAGCGTGCTAGGATTACGTCAAAATTGAAATGAAGGGATACATCCATCCATCCATCCATGTTCATTTGTAGTAGGCGCCTTTTCCATAGGATACAAAGCGCCCAGAATGCTGCCCCAAAGTTCAGTAAGTAATACATGATTAAAAAAGAAAAGTCTTAAGACGTGTTTTGAACTGTCCAAGTGAACTGGCATGGCGAATGTGTGAAGGCAAAGAGTTCCAAACATGGGGTGCTGCAGCTGAAAAAGCCCTAGAACCAGCTTTGGTGTTAGTTCTGGGTTCAGTCAGGAAGTTTTCAGAAGAGGAGCGAAGGGATCGTGCTGGTGTATAAAGTTTCAGACTGTTGGATATGTATTCAGGTGATTGATGTATCAGGGATTTGTAGACAATAACACATGTTTTGTATAAAATTCGCTGTGACACAGGAAGCCAATGCAATTTGTTGAGCAAGGGTGAGGCATGATCACGACGACGTTTCCTGAAGATAAGCTTAGCAGCTTTATTTTGGAGTTTCTGTAGGCGATTTACATTTTTCATGGTAATACCATTCAAAAGGGAATTACAGTAGTCCAAACGTGATAGGATGAGTGATCGAACAACATAATGACAGGTTTCAACGTCAATGTACCGACGAATCTTGCCAATGTTTCTAATGTGATAATTAATTGTTTTACTAAGTTGTGTCACATGGTTGTCCATTGACATTCTATTATCGAAAGCAACTCCCAGATTTTTAACTGAAGTGACTGGTGAGATGCAAGTATTGCCAAAAACAAACTTGTGGTTCTCAAGGGCTTTACTAGCATTTGATGAAGAGAATATGATACACTCTGTTTTGTCCTCATTAAGTTTAAGTTTGTTTGAAATCATCCACTGTTGGATATCTTGCACACAGGAGGTCAGTTTGAATAAAGCACATTCAGCATCGATTGGAACTTTAGGGTTAAAGGCTAAGAAAATCTGTATATCATCAGCATATATGTGATACTCGATCTTGTGCTTCCGCAATATGTCACCTATTGGGATAGTATAAAGTGTGAATGACAAAGGTCCTAAAACAGAGCCTTGTGGGGTCCCATATTCAAGATTTACAGTGTTGGAGTCAGCTCCAGGAACATGGACATGGTTAGTCCGACAATTAAAATATGATGATAGCCAATCTAAAGCGTTGCCAGAAATGCCAAAGCTATGCTCAAAACGACGAAGCATGATTTGGTGGTCTAGCGTATCAAACGCGGCAGACAGATCCAACATAAGAAATAAAATAGCTTTCTGCTGGTCGAGCGCATAAGCGGAAGAGAAACGTTTTCTTTCATCGCTTTCTATTTTTTGGAAAGTACGGGCCCTTTTTTGCACCAATCACGTTGGATTTTATATATATATATAGTAAATTTACCCCACTAAGCGTAGCGGGGATATTTACGAGAGTTATACTTACCTTCCATGCTATAATTATGCAATCTGGTCACACGACTTGGTTCTAACGCACTTCTAACCGACCCTAAAAGACGCAGTAGCCAGCCAAGCCCTGACCTCCATAATACCTCTGTACCACCTCACTCAACATTCCACCGAGGCCTGAACGAGAGGGGAGGCGGGCGGGATGCATGGAAGGTAAGTATAACTCTCGTAAATATCCCCGCTACGCTTAGCGGGGTAAATTTACTTCACGATATACCTTACCTTCCATGCTATAATTATGCAATCAGATTGCAACCGAGGAAAGAAAGGAAGGGAGTTCAGACCGAAGCACACATTTTTTTTTTTTTTTTTTAAGGCTGGTACTGCACTCGCACTTAGTCGAAAACCCCCGTAAGGGACTAAATTCCTTCTCCCCGTAAAGACGAAAGACCTCCGAATAGGAAGTATTAGAAATAGCAACCCACTACAAGTTATGGCAAGGAAACAGAGAACACCCTGCGGAAAATAACTGAGGTAAAACGTCAACAGAACAATGGTGACACATACGTGAAAAACACGCAAACGCAACCCGACAGTGAACAGAAACAAACTGTAAACTACGCTCAAAACGGCATGACGAAAACTCACCAAGTTCGTCAGAGGGCCGGAGCGGGTCAGAAAGCACGAAGTGAACAAAACCGTCTGTAAAGGTAAACTAAGCAGAAAACAACAGAACCGCGTTAGTAAAACGTAAACGAAACGAAATGCGCCAAAAAGCGGCAAAAATTCCGTCGGAAAAGAACGAAATAACCAGAGCCCGAACAATGGCCGAAATTATACGTTAGTGAAAATGAAGGAACGAGAAAACGTTAAGACAAATAACGTAAACAACTTCAAAAGAACGGGAATTAGAAAAGAACACCCACCTTAAGAAGGGGGTGGTCGTCTTCCAGAAAGTACGGCCCGTACAACTCCGCCCTGAAAATCCGGAATATCCACCAGATAAGCTGAGACGAATGTGGCTGGCGTTTTCCACACGGCAGCACGAAGGACCTCGTGAAGGGGAACCTCACCAAAAAGCACAATTGACGCAGCTATGCCTCGTACCTGGTGCGCGTAAACCGAACGTTCCGCGAACAACGCGGACCTATTATACGTGATCGCCTGAACAATCCAGCGTGAAATCGTATCACGCGAGACAGCGCGATGCGGCTGTTGGAAGGACACGAAAAGAGCGGTAACGTCCTTCCGAAAAGGTTGCGTACGCTTGATATAGTGTTTGAGACACCGAACAGGACACCAGACCTTGTCCTCTGTCGTGTCAGAAAACGTAGCGAGCGACGGAAGGAAAATAGGTTCTGGTAAAAACTCGACCGTCTGATTCTTTGCTAAGAAGGCCGGGTCGGGCACGAGACGAACGCCCCCCGATTCAAAGCGAATATGACCCTCTTTGAGGGAAAGCGCGTGAAGAGCGCCCCTCCGCCTAGCCGAGGCTGCGGAGAGTAAAAACACAGTTTTGATCGTCAGTTCCTTGAGAGGACAATCCGGCAGAGGCTCAAACGGAGCCCGTGCCAAAGTCTCGAGGACCACCTGCATATCCCAAGGGGGAGCAAGGTTCCGAACTGAAGGCCGTTGCAAGAACATACCCTTAATCAACCGTTCCAGAGGCTGCGCGTCGGTGACAGTCGAGCCGTCTAGGAAGCCCCGGTGGATAGCCGCTATGGCCGTTCTGAACCCCTTGACCGTATTGATGGACTTATTCAGATTAAACTGGACCAACAAAAAGTCCGCTACGTCACCAAGAGGCGCCGTATGCGGAGAAACCGATCTATCCCGGCACCAGTCTCTGAACATTCCGAAGTCTGGAAGCATACATGCCCAAAGTGGAAGATCTCCGGCTACAGGCCGCCACTTGGGCAGCCGCCTCCGAAAGACCTTGCGACACAAGAGATTCGCGGATAGAGGCCACAGTCAAATAGAGCGCTCTTGGATTGTGGTGCAGTTCGCCGGAACCCGGTATGGAGACTAACTCGTCCGTGACCGGAAGTTCGTACGGGAAACCTGCGACAAGATGGAGCAGCTGAGGGAACCACAGTTGGCCGGGCCAATTGGGAGCCACTAGAAGAAACATGGAACACTGATCGGACACCATCTTGTTCAGTACTCTCGGCACGAGAGCGAACGGCGGGAAGGCGTAGCCCACGAAGTGGGTCTACCTGATCGTGAACGCGTCTACCGCCCAGACTCTCGAGTCGGGTGTGAGAGCGCAAAAAATTGGTAGCTTGTGGTTGTCCACGGACGCGAACAGATCCACGTCCGGGAGACCGAAGGTTAACCAGATCGCTTCGGCCACCCGCGGGAGAAGAGCCCACTCTGTGGGGGCTCCCCGGAGGCGGGACAACAGATCCGCAATCGTGTTCTCCGTGCCTGGCGGGTGGACCGCCTGGAGCGTGACCTTGTTCAACATGCACCAAGACAGAAGGGACTTGGCTAAGATCCAAAGGCTCCTGGATCTCGTGCCTCCCTGTCTGTTGATAAACGCCGCTACCGTGGTGTTGTCCGTGCGTATGAGAACAGTCTTGTTCCGGACCTAAGGTAGGAAGTGAACAAGAGCCCGGCGTACCGCCTCTAGTTCCAACAGATTGATGTGCCGATCGCACCAAGCGCCCGTCCAAAATCCCGCGACCTGGGACCACGCTAAATGCGCTCCCCACCCCGTCAAAGACGCATCGGTCACCACCGACATCGAGGGTCTGACGGGCGGAAAAATCGCTCCCTGTGACAGGTGAGAGTGGACGCACCACCACCAAATGTGGGGGACCACCGCCCGCGTACGGGGAACGAGGACGCAGAGGTCTCTCCTGGATGGTACGAAATGACTCAGTAGATAAAATTGTAGATCCCGCATGTAAAACCTGCACATGGGGACCACATCTACGAGGCTGGCTAGGTACCCCAAAAATACCAGCCAGGCTCTCGCCGGCGAGGCCGGTAACGAGAGAAGGATGTCGGCTCCCGCCCTCACGACAAGGATCCGTTCCGCCGTCGGCCAAATACGACCGCGAGGAAAATCCAGGACCGCCCCCAGAAAAGTGGGAGTCTGAGACGGAACAAGGTTGGACTTGGCGAGGTTGATCACCCACCCTAAGTCCTGTGCCACCCGTATGACCACGTTCGTGTGTCTCGCGACGGTGGCTGCGTCTATCGCAACGATCAGCCAGTCGTCGAGGTACATAAAGATTCGGATGCCTTGCCTTCGTAAGAAGGCCGCTAGAACCCTCGTAATCCGGATGAAGACCTGGGGGCAGTCGAAAGCCCGAAGGGCAACGCCCTGAACGTGTACGTCATTCCCTCGAATTGGAACGCCAGAAAACGCCTGTGTTCCTCGAACATCGGCACATGGAGATATGCGTCCGCGAGGTCGACGGAGGTGGCCAACAGGCCCCTCGTCAACTGAGGGAGGATGGAGCGAAAAGTCTCCATCTTGAACTTTGATTATCGGGCGCCACTTGTTCCCCTTCTTGGGGGCCAGGAAAAACGTGGACATTACGAGGTTCCTGGGAGGGTTCGGGATGAAGGTGATTCTCCCCGATTTCTGACCTCAACAACTCGGTGTGGTCGCCCAGACGAGGCGTGGGAGTGGGTCGAAAGACCCCTCCCTGAGGCGGGGGAGACGTGAACTCTAGGCGGTAACCCTGCCGAATGGTTCGGAGCACCCACTTGTCGGTGGTGATACTTTCCCAGGCCTCAGGGTGGGTCAAAAACGCCGGCCCCTGGCCTTCCCCTTCCCTCGGGAAGAGGTACCCGCTCTGCGTGCAGCGGGGAAGGAGCGTCGACTGGTCCCCGCCCCTGCCCCTCTGCTGGTCCACAAAGTGGACTCCTGACGAGAGGGAGGAGCTGAAGAGGGCGCCGTGACAGTGGCACTGCGACGTCGGAACCGTCGCCGGCTAGCCGCACCCCGGCCCCGCTGAACGGGGGTTGAAGGGTGGCGACGAGCGGGAAGAGAAAGGCTTCGTCTTCGCTAACAGCTTTTGAGTCTTCCGAAGATCGTCCTGGCGGCCAGCTTGGCGCGACAGAACATCTCGGAAGTGACCAGCAAATAGGTCCCGACCCTCAGCTGGCAACCGCCGAAGGTCCGCCTGAGTGACGGCCGAGAGTCCAAGGAGAGGGAGAATATTCTCGCGTCTCTCCCGGACCGTCTTAGTGGAGGCTCGGGCAAGTTGGTCGACTGTCGCGTCGAGCAAATCCGAGAGTCCAGTTAACAGAGGCAGGGTATGTGTAAGGACGTCGGCCGGAAGATGCCTGCGCAAGACCGAGTCTAAGCCTTCTGTTACCCATACGGCAAGGGCCTGGTACTTATAACCCCGTCGGACGGCCCGGTCGACAGCTAATAGGGAAGCTTCCCTCCGCTGGACCGCAGGATCCAGAAATTTTGGAGCCTTGTCAAAGCCAGACACAGCTGCGGTGCCGCTCGCCGGTTGGCGGAGGAGTTGCCACACTGCCTCCGGGATTCCGGGAGGCCGTATGACCTCCCGAAAATCCGTAAGCCGGACCTGTGTGGCCCGATCAACGTTCCGGTTGAAGGCCGCCCAGTCCCTTTCCGGGACCCTAGCCCAATGTCTAATCCTGTAAATCAGGGAGGCATCAATGGGGAAATTCTTAGCCGGTGGCGTAGCATCCTTTGGGGCTGAGCTTAGCAGTCTACGTTGAGACTGCGGGCCCGCCTCGACTAGGGGATCCTCTATGACCTCCAGTTTGATTTCCCGTACCAGGAAATCCAAGACCTGGGCGCACTTTAAGCCTGGGTGGCGGCGGCGGGGGGAGACGAAGAGGGCCTATCGGACCGTCGCTTCTCCACTTTCTCCGCCGCTCTTTGAAAGTACCGGTCGCGGTGGAGTCTGTGCTCCGACCACGCCGCTAGATCCCAATCGCTGCAAAGAGTACAGGGATTTGACTCGCAGCATAATCTGCACGCATAACACGTGAGATGGATGTCACCGGAGCGTAATTTAAAGAAGCGTTTGCACGCTACGCATCGCGGGACATCCTGGGTGTGTAAAACATCGACACTCGGGGACCTGTCCTCCATGTCCATGATACTGGTGAAAATAAATACGGAACTTATAACGTTCAACGTAGACAGTCTTAAATGCGTTCACACGAGCCGTGGAACTGCGTAGCTAATGGCTACGGGACCAAGAAGAAAAATAGCTGCCAATGCTATACTTCTTGTCAAGAATGTCACCTGACCACGTAGCTAGTGGGCGTATAACCGGATTAAACCGTACGATGTACGTTAATCTGTTAAATACGGACCCGTGTAAACACAGGCCGCGGAACCGTCCGCCCCGTAACAACGGGCCGCGGAACCGTCCAATGGAACCGTCCGCCCCGTAACAACGGGCCGCGGAACTGTATGGACTCCCGGAACCGTATGGAACCGTCCCCGGAACCGCACAATGCCCGCAAATAGGGCTGCGGAACCGTCAGGGACTGTCCAACGGAACCGTATGGAACCGTGTTTATGGAACCGTCTCTATGGAACCGGCCCCCGGAACCGCACTTTGCCCGCAAATAGAGCTGCGGAACCGTCTGGGACCGTCCAACGGAACCTTATCGACCCGTCAATAGGATCTTACTACAACTTAGGCGACGCGTTAACGCCCCTAAAAGGTTATCTCTCTCTCTTACCGTTACCGCTCTAGGCGCAACGCCTCTAAGAGCGTAACCTTCTCAGTCAATTTCTTTTATATCTGAAAAGAGAAGAACATATATCCATGCGTACATA
Source organism: Chiridota heheva (assembly GCA_020152595.1). Classification (NCBI taxonomy): domain Eukaryota; kingdom Metazoa; phylum Echinodermata; class Holothuroidea; order Apodida; family Chiridotidae; genus Chiridota; species Chiridota heheva. Next base: position 421,636 of record JAIGNY010002211.1, read on the forward strand.
CACAAATACGGCAAAGTAAGTATGATCTTACGGACACGCTAAAGAGAGACGAGGCATAGCAGTCTAAACAGAACATCAAAACTTTCTTAAACAGAAATTTTTTTCACTGAAAATAAATTTCTTAAGAGAAGAACGTATGTCCATGCGTACAAACCTAAATACGGCAAAGTAACTATGATCTTACGGACACGCTAAAGAGAGACGAGGCATAGCATTCTAAACAGAACAACAACACTTGCTTTCACAGAAAAAAAATTTAAACGAAAAAATTTCCTATCTGAAAAACTTTAGAAACCCGAGAAAACGCATCCAACGTTATGACTTTACAAGTGCCGGGGTAGCGTGGGAACACCAACCACTGTGTACTTGAGGTCTGTAAAGATAAAAAGGAAAGATTAGTTTCCCTGTAATTAGGTCGTCGGAGAGACCCACCCACGGTCTCTCCAACACCCCAATTTCAATCCTGAAAATTAAATATTTTATCTCAAATCTGTGTAAGAAAAATAAAAATATTCATATGCTGTTAACGTGAAAACGAAAATAAGCTCGCTTGTAACAACTGTAGCTCCCTAGAGTTGTTACAGGGCGACTCCACGAACACCCAACGGTGACTACGACCCAATGCGCATGCGCCAAAATCGAAAAAGGGAAATTGGCCTGCATACGAGGTGTACTGAAATATCCTAACGTGCTAAACACTATACATAGTATAACGCTAGGGTCACCTCGAGGCGGGTGGGGCTAAGGGAAAAAAGACGAATTCCCGGGGCGAGAGGTCCCCTAGACAGGCACAACCTGTGCTCTAGGACCTAAAACACCCACCACGAGAGTAGGACGCTCTCGAACTAGCCACTCACTTTGTACGAATGGAGACAAAAACCCGCTATCCTAAGTGTAGGCTACACGGGTAAAGTCGTGTAGGTCGGCCGAAGAAATCTCGGACCCATGGCTACCTCGTCTTACCTCGAAAGACTTGAACAGGCGAGCCGGATGAGAGAGGGCAGCGTAAAAACCCTCCAGGTAGAAGCTGCAAAGGAGAAACGAGTTAGAAAAAGGTTAAATCATTATAGAATAAAAATGACCAGTTTCAGCGATGTTGTGCAAACAACGCGCTGAAAAAGAGTGAGGGGTTAGTACAGAGGTATTATGGAGGTCAGGGCTTGGCTGGTTACTACGTTTTTTAGGGTCGGTTAGAAGTGCGTTAGAATCAGGTCATGTGACCAGATTGCATATTTATAGCATGAAAGGTAAGGTATAACTTGATGTAAATATATATATATATATATATATATATATATATATATATATATATTTATGTATATATATATATATATATATATATATATATTTATGTATATATATATATATATATATATATATATATATATATATATATATATATATATACATACATATATATATATATATATATATATATATATATATATATATATATATATATATATATATATATGTATATATTTGTTCTTTTTATGCTTATATTCAAAAGACATAAAGCAGGATACGTATGAAAACCATATTTCAAGTAAGCGTATACTATAGATCAGATATGGATTAATAACATGTTCTGATCGATAAAAGTAAGGTATACGCCTGTGATGAAGTCTTGCATTTGTTAAAGGTTCATGCGTCAAGTTATGATTCTTGCGCACTTTAACGCTGGTACAATGAATGAGTTTTTTGCCTATGGCGTGTGTATATTATTTTAATAATATAACTGTGTACATACTCCCAGAACTGTTGTGCGGGTGATTCACCGAATGCTTTGAGAAGCTCTGTTCCATTATGATTGATGAAATAACCTTTTGAAGCATTTGCCTGCAACGCAGGGTCATTGCAGAGCTCGTTTGTCCAGTACCCACTGCAGTCACCCCAAGGAAGTTTCAAGGTGAAAGATGAAAAGAGGTAAAAGAAGACCCAGCTGCAAATGACGATGTAATAGCAACAAAAAAAGAAAGCTATTGTGAATGCTGCGTAGCCAACACCTGGGGATGAAAAGATGACAGAAACAAATATTTGATTATTTGACAATACAAAACAGAGTCCTTTGAATAGAATCATCAATCAAGTATTTTAAACTGCACTTTTTTTCAAAAGTTATATGCTCATTATCTATTTTATTTCAACTTCACAGAAGGCAGGGCACCCTCATTCAACAGGGAACTACCAGCATAGTCAGCTAGTCAGACACTCAATGTTAAACTTACTGTGTCAATCTCCCATTGGGAAGTTGGGTCAAATAAATAAATATGTTTCAAGAAGCTTATACAACTTCCGGTATCACTTAAAACGTTTGCCATAAACTGATAAACAGATAAATGTAAGATTGAAGGAACGTAAGCTGGATCAGGCCTATCACCTATGCTTGAAAAATGTGTAAAAATCATGAAATATTAACATACAAAACCGCATCAAACCAATTAGAAATCAGTGGCGGGTCCGAGGGAGGGGGTGGGAGCTGAAATTTTTCCGATGATTCTTTTTTACCATGAGATAATTCTTAGTCACGGTTTATGTCAATTGTCTTCAATTTTCGGAAAATTTCATCTATTCCTTCTGTGTTTGGGAAATCTCTTTCAATCTTCAAATTTCGTATACCATTTACGAGTCAATTTTCGGAAAATGTCCTTTGGGGAGGGGGAAATTTTTCTTTAATTTTTGGGAAATATTCTTCAATGTTTGGGAAATTTCTTTTAATTTTAGGCAATTTTTTTTCGATTTGCAATAAATTTTGGGCAATTGAAATATCTTTCAATTTTGGGGAATTTGTTCGATTTTCGGTTAATTCTATTAAATTTCCTTCACTTTAGGGCAATTTTCGAGAAATTCCTTTCAAAGTTTGGGAGAGTCACTATCATTCTTTGAGAAATTTCCTTCATTCTCGTGTAATTTTCGGAAAATTTCCTTCCTTTTGTTATTTTCTACAATTTCCTTCATTTCGGGGAATTCTATTCAATGTTTTGGAAATCACTCATTGTTTGAGAAATTTCCTTGTTTTCGTGTTAATATTCGGAAAATTCCATTCATTTTGCGGCAATTATTCTTCGATCATTTTAAGTAAATTCTCGTGCAAGTTTAGAAAAATTCTCTTCAATATTATAGATATCCCTTCCAATGTTTGAAAATTCCTATCATTCTAGTGAATTTTGTTTTTAATTTCCTGTATTTTGGCACAAGTTTTCTTTAATTTTCTTAAATTTCTGGGAAAATTCCTCAAGTTCATTTTGGGGCACCTTTTCTATTATTTTCGGAAAGTTTTCAATTTTTGGTACTCGGAAATTTCCTTCATTGTTTGGGAAAATAATTTCATTCTCCTGCAATTTTTGGAAAATTTCCTTCGATTTGCTGTTTTGGGGGCAATTTTTCTTCGATTTTCGGTAAATTTCTATCAAGTATTGGGAAATATTGCCAAATTTTACCAAAAAATTCAACGATTTTCCTTCAATTTTGTTCTTAATAATTTCCTAATCTTCCTAATCGAAAGAAAACATGCAATAGGGAAGGTGAAGGAGTACCTTTCTCTCTGCACCATTAATCATTACCAAACTGGTCATAAAAACACATTACCACATCATCCCTGATTTGGTTTGGCTTAGACCCAGGGCGCGTAACCCCATCCTATCTCAAAAAAGAAAAGGACGGACCTTTTTCAAATGAGTAATCGTTGACTGAAATATCTGTATATCGGGCGATCGTATACAAAATTAGACGTTTTTATAGGCACCCTCTAGTCAACCAATTGCACCTGGACCCCACTGGGGGCCCTTGGGCGGGTGCCTCCGCCACCAAATAAAAAGCTGGCTACGCCTTTGTTGGCCCCCTGGCTCCGCCCCTGTTAGAATGATGAGGTTGATAGGTGTTTGAAAGTTGAACCTTTCAGGAATAATCTGCAGTCTTCATCCTCTCCACAAAACTTTAACTGAGGACTAAAGGAGGGCTATACACATACCCGATAAACATTGAAGTGAGTAGAAACAATCCCTAGCTAGCTATGGCTGAATTTGAAGACACTTGACAATTAATTTTTTTTTTTGGTTGGCTGTTTTTCAACGACAGACAATGTTGTGTTTATGTAAAGGTTGCTGTTTGCATCCTAAAGTGATGACATCGATACATGCCAAATATATATACAATGTCATTCTGCTTGAAAGAAATATATTTCAATTTGCAGTGTTGCAAATCTGCACAGAGTCATGTCAGTCATTTATTATATTAATTGTAATTGATTAGCATCTTTATTGCAATTATTTGTTTAGAACTTTGGGTATAATGCATTATATATATGACTGTTACTTTATCTTTACTTTTATGCATATTGTTTATTAATACTTATTTTGTGATTTTCCTATTCTTTAACAGGTTTAAATTTATGTAACTGAATGTCAAGTTGTGGTTGAACAAATAAATGAAATGAATTGATATGTCGAAATCAAAGTTCTACGTTTGGAGTTAATATACAGTGGGAATGCACGTGCAATAAAAAAAAAATCGTAAAATAATAAATACTATTTGACTATAGGCCCCTGTTGTAATAGGCCTATCATTTATTTAACTTTTGGAAAAATGTATGTGCGTGTGGGGGAGGGGCGGGTAAGAGGTTTGGGAAGCGGGACAAACCGTGGCTAATGTCAAACGATAAACGACCTAAATAACTCTATTTTGAAGAACAAAAATGGGTCGCCGGACTCACCCCATTCGATTCACCCCATTCCCCGGTGGCTAGCTCCGTCACGCATCTTCCAGAATCATCTTTTTAATGAAAAACTTCTACTGTCATACCCGCGAAACATACCGACAAAAATGTGAATTGTTTTAACTTTTTGACATAGCTATAAACGCAGAACGACCGAAAGTGATCTTAATGGTGGGACACTATAATAATCAATTTCATTTTTCAAAATAAAAATTCCTCGGGATAAGTGAGAAACTTGCTAGGCCTACCAACTAGTGGCGTGGTGGTCGGGCCGGGAGAAACCCCCCATAACCCCGTTCCTCCGTGAAGCTTTCTGAGAGGGCGCCGAATGCTCACTGGGGCGCAAAAATTGTATTTTTTGTACTTTTTAATCTCAACTTCTGCAATTTGTATCATTACAAACAAACGTTGTAAATATTTCTCTCAAAGCTTTATAATTTCTTTATCAAAACATGGAAATCATCCCTGGACCCCAACTAACACATATTGTAGTCAATGGGATGTTTTAACATTCGTTACAAAATGTATAATTCCTCTAACTAACTTTAGTGTGGAATTGACACGATTTGAAGAAAGTTTCTGATACCAAAATCAGTACAAAAACTCTTCACCCCCCTTCCCCCCCCCCCCTCCCACATTCCACCCCTCCCCTCTCGGGTCACTTGGGTCATGGCTTATCGTATTGATCCGCCTAGTTTTCCTAAAAACTCTAAGAAACCTATATCCGTGCGTATCAAACAGTTACCTTGTTACCACGGAGACTGGCGAAGACAGTTATTATTGTGTAAATATATACAGTATTATATGTAGGCATACGTTTACATTAAAAATTCAGTCCTGCTTGTATAAAGTTTCTTCCACCATTGTGTGTGGGGAATAAGTCTCCGGGCGCCCACCAGGACTTCAACCCTGGATTATTTTGACACAATATGAAGCAATTTTATACAATCAAAATCGCAAGAAATGCAAGGCTGCGCCCCATAGACTTGACACAATTTAAAACAATTTTCAGCTATCAAAATCACGAGAAACGTAGGGCTTCCGGTCTAATTGCCCCTTGGGTCCCTACCAGGGCTTCGCCCCTATGTTTGACACAATTTTTGCTCCCAAAATCAATTTCGCCATGCAGTCCCCCTTCCACACACCAAACTGTTTGATACGCATGGATATCTGGATATAGGTCAGTAGGTTGCTTGTAGAGTTATTAGGAAAACTAAGCTGATCAATACGATCAGCCATCTGACCAAGTGACCAGAGTCCAATTTGTTCAGATAGCAACTTTTTCCTTAAATTCGCTTCTTGAAAAAGGAATGAAGTGCTTTAGCCTTCACTCATTGTTTTGATATGAAGGGATTAACGGTTCGCAAGTTGTTTAACATTTGCATATTATAGTAAAATAGGCCATACAGGCTATAGCACAGTAACACCTTTAACTTCCCTTACATACATACGGACGTGCACGTATTGAAGCATTAATTCTCTGGTTGCCTTTTAAAAATAAAATTTCCAGTAGGAATGTGATAACGGTTATTGCTCTTTGATATTCATAATCTTTGTGCAATTTGCTTATTTCATATACAATTGCCATCACATTAGTATCACAAGTAGAGAAACCCCCACAACTTGAGAAGGCATGGCCTAACGACACTATATTGTGTGCATGGGATACAAAATGGAGAATGAAGAAACATGTTTATTTTCCACTTACGTGGGTGCCGTAGGACGAAACATACCCCCCTACACACTCACACAACGACACCCACATACCATCATAGGCCTACTAGTTTTATTATGTTGTATACAATGCTGTAGCGGCAGCTTTTTCGCCAGATTGATAGTGCATTTCAGTAAAACCAAGGAGCTGTGTAGAAGCTCCTTGGTAAAACTAGATCATTTGAATAAACACAATGCAAATATTTATTCCTTAATCTCGCTGCTTATTTGGAAAAAGTAAAATAAATGATGATCGTTTTCGTCAAATGCGTTATTACATTCAACAGTGCTATCTAAATATTTGAAAGCACTTGTGCGTGCAGCCATGCAGCTGTATGACATTCCATCCTCGTATTATAATTTGCCGCCTCAGCTTTCTTCACACTTGGATAAATGCCAAACTGTTTCGCTTGTACAAGTACACGTGTTTCATGTCACTTTCTGACCTTACCGTGGTAATGTAATTGCTTGACCGATATCACTACTGTCAAGTTCTGTTTCATGGTATTCTTAAAGTATTCGCTGAATTAAGAACATCGTTGCAGATATCATCATTGAAACTATATATGGGGCTGCATAGTTTTACAAACTAGTTTTACAAACTGTATGAACCATTAATCCTCAATCTTGTTGCTCATTTTGAAAAAGTAAAGTAAGTGATGATCCCTTAATTTTATGAAGTCGTGATATTTTTCCTATTGAAATCAAATTTCAAAGCTATAATTGCATACCATATTCACAACAATATTTCCGACAATTAAGTGGCGTATAATTTATCTCTTACCTAAAAGTCTTCCCCTACCCCAAACCTCTCATCGTAATTCGACATATGATCGAAAAGTTTTGCACAACAAATATCTAGAGCTTAATTTTCTAATTTGACACTAATCATACAATTTTGATTTAAGTCTCATACGTACATATTCGTATCATAGCAAACATTCGGTACAAAGGAAAAATTTTGATAGAAAAAAGTGAACAACAAAACACAATCAGCGATGTAAAAAGATAGACAGCCGTGATGATATACAGCTCATAGGCCATTATAGGTCACAACAGGTTATTTGTCGCTCCACGGAAACGCCAACTGTCAAGGACAAAACCTAATGTGTAGTCTATACGAACGAAAAAGATCAATCATCGATCGATGATCTGAAACAAGGCCAAAATGATTACAAATGGTATGGGAGGAAACAAGTAGAACAGTAAATACCGTCACGGTTCGAATGTCCACGCAAATTGACACCATACCATATGACCCAGCCAATTAAGAAAATTGGATCTCACACTAAGTCCCACGTGGCCTCCCATGTCCCACGTGGCCTCCCATGTCCCACGTGGCCTCCCACGTCCCACGTGGCCTCCCATGTCCAACATGGCCTCCCATGTCCCACATGGCCTCCCATGTCCCACATGGCCTCCCATGTCCCACATGGCCTCCATGTCCCACATGGCCTCCCATGTCCTACATGGCCTCCCATGTCCCACATGGCCTCCCATGTCCCACATGGCCTCCCATGTCCCACATGGCCTCCCATGTCACACATGGCCTCCCATGTCACACATGGCCTCCCATGTCACACATGGCCTCCCATGTCACACATGGCCTCCCATGTCCCACATGGCTTATCATGTCATCCCATGTCTCTTACATGGTATCCCATGTCCCACATGGCATCCCATGTCCCACATGGCATCCCATCCCATGTCTCACATGACATCCCATGTCCCACATGGCATTCCACCATATATCTCACATGGCATCCCACCCCATCCCTTGTACCACGTGCATTCCACCACATGACATCCAATCTTATGACCCACATGGCATCCCACTATATGTCCCACATAAATCCCATCCCATGTGCCAAATGACATCCCACCCCATGTCCCACATGACATCCCATGCCTTGTCCCACATGACATTTCACCATATATCTCACATGACATTCCACCAGTGTCTCACATGGCATTTCACCCTATATCCCACATGGCATCCCACCCCATCCCTTGTCCCACGTGGCATTCCACCACATGACATCCAATCCTATGACCCACATGGCATCCCACTATATGTACCACATGAATCCCATCCCATGTGCCAAATGACATCCCACCCCATGTCCCACATAACATTCCATGCCTTGTCCCACATGACATTCCACCATTTATCTCACATGACATTCCACCATAGTGTCTCATATGGCAACCCACCCTATGTCCCACATGGATCCCATTCTACATGTCCCACATTAATCCACCCATATGTACCACATATACATCCCTCCTTTTGTCCCACATGGCATCCCTCTGTGTCCCACATGGTATCTGTCCTTATGGCATCTCACCGTATGTCCCGCATCAGTGGCTTCACACCTGATGTCCCACATGGCATCCCACCTTATGTCCTACAATGGATCCAACCATATGTTCCACATGGTATTTCTCACAATGTCCCAATGACATCCTACTCCATGTCCCACATCCCATGTCCCTATGGCCTCCTACCCTATGCCCCACATATCCCCAACCTATGTCACACTCTGTGTTACTCGTGACATCCCACCCTTGTCCCACATGACATCCCACCTCATATCCCACATGACATCCCATATCCCACATGACATCCCATCCCATTCCACCATATGTCCCGCATGGTATTCCACCATATGTCCCGCATGGTATTCCACCATATGTCCCGCATGGTATTCCACCATATATCCTACATGGTATTCCACCATATATCCTACATGGCATTCCACCATATATCCTACATGGCATTCCACCATGTTCCACATGGCATTCCTCCATGGCATTCCATCATATATCCTACATGGCATTCCACCATGTATCCTACATGGCATTCCACCATGTTCCACATGGCATTCCTCCATATATCCTACATGGCATTCCACCATCTTCCACATGGCATCCCACCCCATGTCCCACATGGCATCCCACCCCATGTCCCACTTGGCATCCCAGCTCATGTCCCACATGACATCCCATAGGCTCCATAAGAACTCCCATCCTAGCTATCACTGTCCCTGATTCAGCATATTATCTTTGAAAGTGTCAGTTCATATAATAACTTATTTGCAAATAACTTGTTGAAAAAGAAAAAAGACGGAGTCAAATAATTATGCCTGATGTAGCCCTTGGTGTATACCACATGGTATATATTATATCATGTCCCGCATGGGCCCCCATCTATGTCTCACATGGCATACCTCCCTATGTCCATATGCAATCACATCCTGTCACACTCCCTGACTAAGCATACTCAATAAAAATAAAGTCTGGTCAGTTCATATACTGTAGCAACTTTATGCAAATGACAATAATAAAGAAAGGCGGAGTTTGATACAAACCTTGGTGCCCAAATTTTTGAAGAATTTAAAATCTCCAGTGCTACGAGAGAGACGCTTGAGGATCTATTAATAATAATGAAAAAATGAATAATGAAAAAATATATCATTTTTTCTAAGGAAATATGTTTTGTAGACTTTTTAAGGAAACTAGTCTTTAATTTGTCTTAAGTGTCTCTGAAAAAGTTTTACATTTTGTAAGGCAATTCTAACCTCCTATAAGGATATCTGAAGAAACCTTTAACTTTTTAAGAGAAACTCTGAAGAAACTTGAAGATTTTCTATAGAAAAAATTAACATTTCTGAGGAAATGTCAGAAAAAACTGTGGACAGCCGGACGGACGAAATCGCCATTACATAGGTTCGCATTAATGCATTATGCTTTGCATGCTCACAAAAATGTTGAGTTGCAACCCCGTCAACAGTATCTTTTATTATGGTCTAACTAATAGTGATTGAGCTAAACCACTAAAGTTTATCAGTTCAGGAGCAGCCCGGAAAACTGGGTACTTTGAAATACCCAAAAAATTGGGTACTTTTATGTATTAGGTCAGCGCATGAGCCTACACATTTGACTAGCCCACACTAAACATATAGGGTTTTTCATTTTCCGCTCTGGGTTGTCCAAAATTTCAATAAATATCCTGAAATTTTGAAGACTGATAGTAAATAGATATTCAAAACTTTCTGCCGCTGCTTTTTAAAATTCACGGTTGTCTTTTTAAGAAAAACAATAAAACAAATTCATTTGTTCATTTTCTCAAAAAGGCGACGATGAATTTCAAAAAGCAGCGGCAAAAAGATTTTAATATCTATTTACTAACCGTCTACAAAATTTCAGGGTATCAATTGAAATTTTGGACAATCCGGAGCAGAAAATGAGAAACCCCATATGTTTAGTGTGGGCTAGCCAAATGTGTAGGCTCATGCAATGACGTAATACATCAAAGTACCCAGTTTTTTGGGTTTTTCAAAGTACCCTGTTTTTCGGGTTGCTTCCGAACTGTTTAATATGTGTTTGAGTGGTACGCAATGAAAATATAGAGACTATTCTTTGTGGGGTCAACTCAACCTCGACAGGATGTTCGAGTTTATAAGCGTCCACTTGATACAAATCTTGGCACAGGATACACGGGAATGTGCGCTTTATCATCCTCATATTTACTCCAACTCATGATCCCTTATCTTTATCCCTCATCGTCCATCATTATCTTCATCATGATTTCATCATCGTCATCCCTTATATCATCACCATACCTTATATAATCATCACCATCCCTTATATAATAATCACCATTCCCTATATAATCATCACCATTCCCTATATAATCATCACTATCCCTTATATAATAATCACCATCCCTTATATAATCATCACCATCCCTTATATAATAATCACCATCCCTTATATAATCATCACCATCCCTTATATAATCATCACCATCCCTTATATAATAATCACCATCCTATATATAATCATCACCATCCCTTATATAATAATCACCATCCCTTATATAATCATCACCATCCCTTATCATAATCATCACCATCCCTTATTATCCTCACCCCTGAATTGCCATTATCATCGCCATCAGTAAGTGGATGAAAATGTGATAATGGCCTCTTTTCAAATCTTGACAATTCCTGTCGCCATGGCGATGAAAACTTAAATCTTTGCGACAAAGAAATTGAAAAATGATGATTTTATTTGCCAGAGAAATAACGTCTCACCTTACGATTATAGCCTTATACTGTTATAGGCCTACATAAAATAACAAAACGATACGATAATAATGATCTTTAAGACCTGTGTAAAAGTAATTCTCCCCCTTCCCTTAGTAAATTTTGGCCCCCGGGCCTTATTTCCTAGGAAATTTGGGCCCTCAGACAATTAAGCCGTAGGCATCCAGTCAATTTGGTCCCACTCATAGTAAAAACGGTGTGTTAGGGAATTTGGACCCCGGCCTTTTTTTCCTAGGAAATTTGGAGACAACAACTTGTCCCCCTTTTGCAAGAAAAACCCTCCTTCTCCCTTCACAGCAAATCTCATTGCCGTTTTGCGTAAAGCACGCTTTTTTCTTTAGTGTATCCCGATGGGTACTGCCCAGATTGAAGAAAAGATTCTATTTCTTTTTTACCAATTGACCGAATAGTTACTTGAAGCCATTTTCTGTTCGTGGACAAATTCTACGAGTATAACGGCGCTGTATTCTGTACATAAATATTACTAACTTTGGTTTTAGCTTATCACTTCAGTACACACAAACTAAATGCAGAAATGAAGGAACTGTACAGATACACCAGTAAATTACCTAGTAAAATCAGTCCGGAGAGGCCCAAATTCACTAGACATTACTTAAGAAATAAAAGTCCGGGGGCCCAAATTTACGGAGGGAAGTGGGGGGATTAATATCACACCGGCAAATGTTCTTATCAATTAGGATCTTTTGTTAGCTGTTACCTTGGTAAATTTTAACAGAAATAATATACTTTCTAGTAAAAACTGACCAAGATAATTAATCCCATCAACATAAGGATTTAAAGTAAAACCGAGATTTTCTTATTATGGGCAATCAGTTATCACAATTAACACAATTCTAATAGTCATCCAAAATCATCGATTCACAAGGACGCAAGGCACCGCGCCTTATTCAAAGCAAACTGCCTTTTTTTCAGCTCCTCAAAATTGTTCAGAATGATTTATTGATGGTAAGAATGGTGCAAGCAGGCTGCAGCAAAAAGTTCGCTTCATGCTCTTCCAAGGCCTGATTGCTGATGAGTTAAATCAGGGATGCAGGGAGTAAAACTATTGTAACGTCAAGGAAGATGACAGCATGATAACGGCGTGTTTAGCACAATATGGCGCTGATTAATACCGTTCATTGTATAGTGTAAGTGTAATGAGGCTTATCTTTGTTGGATATGTTGCTACAAATAAGAGAGCAACTCCGCATGATATTGATAACTGATTTGGCTGTTTGGATATAATAAAACAATCATATTAAACACGTAAATTAAGTCAAACTTAATGTAGAATAACCTCCAGGTATCTTTTCTCATCAACAGAAGATGAAGGACCCGTTTGGCGATCTCTGGTAACTTTCTTTACATCTCTGTTATCTTCCTTAATTTTGTATAGTTTATTTCCACAAAATCCTTCATGAAGACATACACATCACACATAGATACATTAACAGAGTGTGTAATTACAAGTCAAAAATATTTTTTCACAATTAAAATGTAAACTTGTCAAGATTTGAAACAGTTTGCGCGTATAACATCTAACAGCAAATCAAATCAAAGGGAAAATTTTAAGTTATGTCGTAATCCATTGTTTTTGCAATTGCGATCATGAATGGCGACAATGCTAATTTATTAAAGATAGTAGGGACTATAAAGTATTGTCAGGCTCATATGGTTTCTTCTAGCTTTACCTGTTTACTGTTGTAAGCAGGGACCAATTGACAGATTGAACAGCTGAATACCCACATTTGAGTTACTTTGACATATTTGAGAGGCGGGTAATAATGAGGTTGTTGGTTCCCTTCAAGGTAATGATGGTGTTACTATCAATAGTGGTAAGGATATGGCTGAGGTTTTGAATAACTACTTTGTGTCTGTTTTTACTACGGAGCCCCCTGCTGATGATGTTGTGGACTATCTTAGTGGGCACTCTCCTGTATCCATTAAGGATGTTGATTTTTCAGTCGATGGTGTCTAAGAAAAAAAGGTTTGAATTTAAATAAAGCACCCGGTCCGGATACATCCTGTCTACCTACTGTGGTGTAGCGGTTATCATACCTGTCTACAGACCACGAGGCCCCGGGTTCAATCCTGAGGTGGGTAAACACGCCAGTGCACCACAACTGGTTATCAAAGGCCGTGGATATTGACTTGGTTGTCGATGTTATGTCTGTCCGTACGTCGTACCTGTGTTCTCGTCCGGGTCGTATTAAGCGTTTCGTGATAGCATTTGTACTATCATAACCGAATACGCAGGCGACGACCCCGTCATTGTAATTGTGTGTTCAACTCTCTCTCTCTCGGTATACATCCTGCTGTCTTACGCGAGTGTTCTGATGTTCTTTCTGTTCCACTCAGTGAAGTATTATCTTTTCAAAGTGCTTTGATGTTGAAATTGTTCCTAGTGATTAGAGAATTGCTAATGTCCCTTATTTTTAACACAAACCAAAAGGTTTTGGGGTTCCGATACATTTTTTTATAAGCTTGATTGATTTGCGAAATTTGTACTTACTGTCATGTCATTGCATATCATGAAATATTCTGTTCAGGATATTCATTAATAAATCACATCCACCATGCAGATCAATAAAAATGTTGACAACATTAGCAAGTTGCACAATAATTAACAACATTATCATAGAAAGTGTGATGCAAAACAATTGCTCATTTATCATCCTATTGCAAGAATTTGTCAGTAAGCTCCACCTACTCATTTATATTCACTACCACAACATTAGAACATATGTACAGACCATGACCCATCTGTGTACCTGATATAGAATAAATCTGATGTATCGTTCATGGAATACGGAATGAGTTAATTAATGCATTAATATGCACGACATCACCATCAAAAACAATAGGGCACATCTACGGCCCATGGGCTATCTGTGTACTACATATGGCTCGATTCCAGAGTATCGTGCTTGAGATATCGCGTTTATGAGCTGGCCGTCACACACATACACACACACACGCCATCATGACCGCATAGGTTCTTGATGGTGTCGCTTTGGAACCAAAAACTTAAATATTGGACCGAACATCGCCAATTTTAGAACACAATTTACAATTGAATTCCAAAAAGCTTTAAATTTGGACCAATATAGGTACAGATGTGTTTTATGAATCGTCCACCCCAACCCCCAAAAAGAATGCCTGAAGATTTCTTGTTATTGATGCCCCAAAATGGCTGATAATCAACGAAGAGTACCCACATGTAAATCGTGGGGTCTGGCATCCGGGGCCGAAGCAAAAGTACGGATCCATGAGAAGAAGTTCTGTTTAAGGTCCCTTTGGAAGGGATGCAGGGCAGCAGGGTGCGAATGAAGGTCAAAATCCATAAAAATATTCCTTCAACATTAATTTTCAATATTTCTCCTGTTTTTAAATCTCAATACAATATTCAATGTCATTTTACCTTTCAGATTGTTTGTGCAGATCAACCCAGGGCCAGAGAAAGGGTCAAAAACAGAAAGAAGAAAGGAAAAGAAGTATTGAAGAATTCGCACCAAATTACTTGCCTTGGCCAATACCATAACAAACTTCCAGTGGGTGGATTGTATAGAGTCTTAACCCTTTACAGGATTATTTCCATGAATTTTCATAATCGTTTATATGATTGAGGGCAATAAAAGAAACCAAATTATTTTCTTTATTGTACAGTCTCAATCATATACATGATTATGCTAATTCATGAAAATATTTCTTTTTAGAACAGAGTTAGCTATTTAAAAAAGTATTAAAGGGGTTATGAACATGTAATATACTACAAAAACTTTTCAAAATCTGTTCGAAAATAGCCATTTTACTGTTTTTTTATTAAAGCAGCACTTGACTGAAAAGTTAGGGCACTCGTTTTTTCTTATTTTAAAGATGCATCACCCGCAACAGATTGATAAACTTCATACTTCCATCTGTCCATAGCCCACAAATGATGTGATAGCAAAGGTCACTTGAATATTCATATTAACCAGAAAATTGCTATACCGTTGCATGCCAAATAAGCATTTACATTTTTGGGACCCCTAAAAATACGCCCTCACTCTTCAGTTCAGTGCTACTTTAATATTTGTCAATGGCCATACCATACTTATGTAATTTTATTGTAATCTGTCACAATTCTTTGAATGAGAGAGGCTTAATTTTTTCCATTTAATTTTAAATCTTATTTTCAGACTGAAAACTAGATAAAATACTTTGAATTTGAAAAGTTTGAACTTGTATTATCATGAAAACCTCCAGACTGAAAATGCTAATTATCCTGTCGCCAACGAAGTTGTTAAATAGTGTATATCCGTATATGAGTTGGGTTGGAAGGCGAGTGGAAAACTGGTAGGTGAAGGGAGGATGTTTTTAGGAGGGTGTATTTTTGAGTGGAAGGTGGGTTTTAGAGTGGATGGTGGGTTGTAGAGTGGATGGTGGGTTGTAGAGTGGATGGTGGGTTGTAGAGTGGATGGTGGGTTGTAGAGTGGATGGTGGGTTTGAGAGTGGATGGTGGGTTGTAGAGTGGAAGGTGGGTTTTAGAGTGGAAGGTGGGTTTTAGAGTGGAAGGTGGGTTTTAGAGTGGATGGTGGGTTGTAGAGTGGATGGTGGGTTGTAGAGTGGATGGTGGGTTTGAGAGTGGATGGTGGGTTGTAGAGTGGAAGGTGGGTTTTAGAGTGGAAGGTGGGTTTTAGAGTGGAAGGTGGGTTTTAGAGTGGAAGGTGGGTTGTAGAGTGGATGGTGGGTTTGAGAGTGGACGGTAGGGATTGAAAGTGAAAAGTGGGGTTTTAGTACATTCTAATTTTTCATGCAGTAAATTTTCATCAACGATATATGTTAACTTCTTTCTTTAAGCATCAGTCAATGCAGTTTGATAGCTGAATGAAAGAATATTTGTAGCCAATTTATGGATGTGAATTTACACATTTTACATAAGTGAGCCTAAAAATTCACAGAGAAATACAGAAAAACAATCGTTAGATCAGTTTGGGCAATTCATAGACCTAAATGCTCCCAGTTTCATGGAAACTGCTGTGGTGGTGCTTCAAACTATATGTTACAATTGGGTCTGTATGGTTAAAATGTTTTCAGGAGTGTTCAGGGTTATTTGGTTTTTAAAACATCTCATATATTGTGATTTTCTCAAGTAGGATAAAACAAGTATAATAAGATGTTCCCATACTACAATTCAATATTTGTGGGTCACAACCACAAAACGTCGTGGTTTTGCAACTTTTGTTGTTCATTGGTAGATTTTAATGTTGTCATCATTTATCACCATAAGCCCAGTTGCTTATCGACACACTGCTTCAGATCATTGATTGGATAATGGTGGGTTGTGTTGGGTTGTTTGTTTATTTGTTTGATGAGGTCTTAGTGGCACCACGACAACGAAGGTCAAATTGTGCCTGAGAGGTCAGATTATCTAGAGGTAGTAAGGAAAGAGACCAGGGGGAGAATGAAAGAAATATAAGAACAAAAGCCAGAAAGCTGTGATCGAGAGAGGAGGTGCATGGGTAAAACAAAAACAAAGTAGAGAGGGAGTGGAAGAGGAGAATTAAATATGGTTGTAGTGGGATGCATGCTGAAGGAAGGAGATTATTTTATCTGGAGGATTTTTCTGGAAGAACTCAGCAATTGAGTTGTGGGGAGCGAGGGAAGCTCCGGGAAGGTTGTACAGGGTGCAAGCAAGGAGAATGTGTTGGATTGTGAGGATGCAGTGGCAATTGTTACAGAGGGGTTGGGGGGAACCAATAAGGAGGTGGGAGTGAGTGAGGTGGGTGTGACCAATTCCAAGACGGGTAATAAGAACGTTGTCGATACGAGAAAGGTTGTTGATGGTGGATTTGATCGGGATAGTGGGCTGGATAACATGGAGTTTGTTATCAATTTGGAAGTTCCATAAGGTTTGCCAGCGGTCACGAACAAGAGAAGCGATAAGCGGTGCAATATTACATTCGACAACCCAACACAACCCACCATTATGTTATGTTTAATGTTGTGTGTTAAGGGTAGTATGTTTTATGTAGTTGTTTAAGGTAGTATGTTTGTTTACATATATATATTGAGTGAAAAATAAAGCTTCTTGACTAAACCTATTATGATGTTTTCAAGCTCTATTGTTGCAGTTTTAGCATATTATTTAGTCCAGCATTTACAATTAAATTAGGGAATACGGTTACCGTAAAATTTACGGATTTTTGTATGGAAAAACTGCTGCCATGACTTTTACCGTTTTGTTACGGTATTTTGAATCTACGGTCCAGCATTTACGGTATTTCAAATCTACGGTCCAGCATTTACGATATTTAAAATCTACGGTCCAGCATTTACGGTTTACTTTAATTTTACGGTCCAGCATTTACGGCTTGGTAGAATTGTACGGTCCAGCATTTACGGTTTGGTAGAATTATACGGTCCAGCATTTACGGTATTTGAAATTTACGGTTTACTAAAATTTTACGGTCCAGCATTTACGGTCTAACTAAAATTTACGGTCACATTGGGAAATACGGTTACCGTAAAATTTACGGGTTTTTAATGGAAAACTGCTGCCATGACTTTTACCGTTTTTTTTCTTTTTACAGTGTAGGACTTAACAAATGCACAGGAAGTTTATTTTGTTACTATCTTTTCTTGTAAACGTGGTCACCCAATAAACTTTGCTTGGAGTTGGCGTCTTTTCATGAAGATGGAACGCATTTCAATGGTCATTTGGTAATAAATCAGCGACGAGATCCTACGTCAAGTCTTACTGGTATCTTAAGGCAAGTGTAACATTAGGACATGATATTTTGAAAAGAGTTTTATTATTACACTAACGTTAGTCTAATATTCATAGTTATACATTACTACAGTATGAGCCACATGCCTCCTAGCTACTTTATCGGCTAAAAATATCAAGCTTTAAGTTTAACGTAGGCCCAATTTTGTCGCTTTAGTACTGAGGCCTAATGTGTGCAGAAGTTACACATAATTTATGTACACACACAATGAATCTTCGAGAGCACTTGATGAGTGAACAAACTTTTATTGAGATTAAATTCATGAAAATACGGATCGCGAGATTGGGTTGAATGTGGACGAAATGCCCACAAAGTATAACAAAAAGTCGCCCTCATTTTCGGTCGAGAGCTCCATTAATCAGCCTATGCATCTAGACCTTAATAATTCATAACAAGATATCCAAACAAGGACAAATTATGACAAGTTCAAATTTTAAAATATGATAATTTCCCTGTTGTTTGTCTTATAAATTTATATTATGCCTTTTTTTCGGACCCGTAGCCATAGGCGGGGGGAAGGAAGGGGGAGAGAGGGGGGGGGGAGCCCTACAAAATATTTCTACCCCATCCTATGTAAGCAAACAATGTAAACAATGCAAACAAAGCATCCCCAATCATTTCACTTGTCCCCCGATCATTTCACTAGCCCTCCAATCATATATATATATATATATATATATATATATATATATATATATATATATATATATATATATATATATATATATATATATATATATATATATATATATATATATATATATATATATATATATATATATATATATATATGTATATATATATATATATATATATATATATATATATATATATATATATATATATATATATATAGGGGAGGTTTGTTTCATAACATCGCTGAAAACTGGTCTTTTTGTTTTATATTTCAATTAACTTTCTAACTTTTTCTCTTCGGCAGCTTCACCTGAAGGGTTTTTAATGCCTTTCAAGTCTCTCCGAGAGTAGGGTGAGATAGCCATGGGTCCGAGAGTTCCTGGCCGACCACACGACTTTACCCGTGCAGCCTGGCACCTTAGGGATAGCGGGTTTTGTCTCCATTCGTACATAGCGAATGGCCAGTTCGAGAGCGTCCTACTCGTGGTGGGTGGGTTTTAGGGCCCCAGAGCACAGGTTGTGCCTGCCTAGGGTCCTCTCACCCCGGGAATTAGTCTTTTCTCCCTTAGCCCCACCTGCCTCGAGGTGACCCTAGCGTTATACTATGTATAGTGTTTAGCACGCTAGATATTTCAGTACAATGCATTAAGCCAATTTCTTTTCGATTTTGGCGCATGCGCATTGGGTCATAGTCACCGCTGGGTAAATGACAACTCTAGGAGCTACAGTTGTTACTAGCAAACAATGTAAACAATGCAAACAAAGCATCCGGTTGTTGTGAATCATTTCACTTGTCCCCGATCATTTCACTAGCCCTCCAATCATTTATGCTGGGCGAGTCCATTCGTGGTACTCTCTTTGCAGCGATTGGGTTCCATATATATATATGTAAATATAAACATATATATGTGTATATATATATACATATGTATATATATACATATGTGTATATATATATATATATATATATATATATATATATATATATATATATACACATATATATATATACATACATATATATATATATATACATATATATATATACATATATATATATAAATATATATGTATATATATATGTATATACATGTATATACAAGTATATATATATATATATATATATATATATATATATATATCACGGGATAATATATATATATATATATATATATATATATATATATATATATACGGATACCAGCGGCGCGGCGGTGTGGATATATGAGTACGACGGTCGTCCCTTCCCACGCAGCTATATAGATATATATGTATATACAACCTCGGTGGCCCCGTGGTGAATATATATATATATATATATATATATATATATATATATATATATATATGTATATATATTTAATATATATATATATTTATATATATATATATATATATATATATATATATATATACACATATATATATATATATATATATATATATATGTATATATATATATATGTGCCTGGAGCCACGCGGTATATATATATATATATATATATATATATATATATATATATATATATATCCACCAGGGTTTTTCCGGTGGGGTCTACGGTCTTTGACGACCATATATATATATATATATATATATATATATATATGCCGGCGTTCGAGAAACCGCTTTTTGCGGTTTTTCTTGTTTTTGGTATATATATATACACATATATATATATATATATATATATATATATATATATATATATATATATATATATATATATATATATATGTATATATAATTCCATGCATCCTGCCCGCCTCCCTCCTCGTTCAGGCCTCGTGGAATGTTGGAGTGATATAGAAGTGTGCGTTAGAATCCGTCATGTGACCAGATTATATATATATATATATATATATATATATATATATATATATATATATATATATATACATATATATATATAAATACATATATATATATATTGTATATATATATATATATAAAGTTTATTCTGTCCTTGCAACCTTTTTTTATGCAGATGTTCCGCTGTTCCGCGTGTGACAACAAGTGATCAACGCAAAACTGCTTTAAGGTTCAAATCAGTGTGACAATTGCTTTGGGATAAAAAAATACCAACTAATAGTTGGAAAAAACACCAGAATACACCAAGTATTGTTAGAATGTTAAAAGGAGGTTCATTTTTGTAGTGTGTACGTATATGTGATGAATGTCTATATGTTTCGTACTTAAGACTTTTGAAGTCTAGAGCATATATGGAGGGCTGTATCATTATCATAGTAATAGCAAACAAATCTAAATTTCTAGGTCATCTTTTTGTTAAAAATACTATAATTTGTGCAAAAGTATTAAAGGTTTACAAAAAAAAAAAAAGAGGTTCAAAATACCAAAACATGAAAAAAATTCAAAATATGGTTACACTGGTTCAAATTGAAAATACGTAAAATGTCACGCAGGTTTGGGAATTCATTAAATTTGTAGTTTAGCATGCGACCTGCGATCCATTTTGACCCATCAATTTCATTTTTATGTGCAACGCATGCAGTGTACAAAAAATGTGTATACTGTATCAAACTTATCAAATGGAGTTTAAAGTGCCATGATGTAAAAAGAAACTTCTGTATGATAACACATTTCCTTAAGCACTTAACCGTTCGAATGCTCAACACAAACTGTTCTACAAACTGTTCTTAGTTAAACTGTTCTTCAAGCAGTCAAAGATACCTGATTTTTCTGTCATTAAAGAAAGTAAACCAAATATCGCCTTTAAACTGTTAAAAGACTAAAATTGTGAAATTTCACGCGAAACCTATTCTGAATGTTTTCCTAAAGACAAAGTTGGGCCCAACAGCCCTCATACATAAAACGCCTTCGCCTTTGCCTACCTTTGTAGATTGGGTGTGCATTTTGGGCCATCTGATCAGCTGAGTTTGGGTCTAATTTATACTTATATACTGAGATATTTTAGTATAAAATTGTTCTATTTCACCGAATTTTGAACTAAATAAGTTTTTAAAAAGAAGGGAAAATGGGTCACCAGTAATTTTCGAACCGATAAAAGTTGAGAAATGTTCTGGTAGGAGGAAGGGTTAGGGGGGGGGGAGGTTGACCCTATAAAGCGTTATTGATATGGTTTGAAAATACGAGTTGGAAAGTGCCCATCAGATCCTGTGACGCCCACATTCAAACATCTTCCACCGCCTCTGGTCTTCAGACTATCGGACAATTGGGTCTTTGGACTATCGGGTTTTCCACCTTCTGACATCGGGCTTTCAGACATTGGGCCTTCGGACTATCAGAATATCATGTTTTCGGACTATCTGCAGTAACGTAGGAAGCGGGGGCAAGCTGTCCCACTGACGGGGTTTTGCTTTCCCTGTCGAGCCATTTCTTTCCCGGTCGACGGCGCGGCAAAATTCGTAAACAATGATAATCTGAAAGCTGCCTAAAATTTCCTAAAAACTGGCCAAAATTTCCAGAACACGTGGCAAAATTTCCAAAAAAATGGCCAAAAATTCCAGAAAACCGTTTCAAAATTCCCCAAAACTGGCCAAAATTTCCCTGAAAATGGCCAATTTTCCGAAATTGAAGAAAAGTTCCTGAAAAATGGCCAGTTTTCTGAAAATTAGGAAAATCTCCGGAAATGGAAGAAAATTGAAGGGGATTACTCGATTAGCAGCAAATTAAGATGGAATTTTGTTTATTTACCAGTGCACTTTTCCCACTTGTCATCGGGAGAGGTCCCATTTCATGGGACTGTCAGCTGAGAAGTTGCAAATTTTTGGAATGGTAGAGAATAGATAGGTCTTGACTATGCATATCCAAACTTGAAGAAAGCTGCTTCAGAAACAGTTTCATGGGAAACTATTTTACCATGGACTCATACCAAAATTTGAATTATTTTGTGAGGGTGTACAATACCTCTTCACTTCGGCCTAAAAAAATGCCCAAAACCTTCGGTGACTCCCTATCCTCATTCAAGAGATTTTTTGAAAACATTCCGAAAAATCCCAAATCGTTCGCGTTCTGGTACAAAAATGGCCGTGAACTTGACTCTTTCATTATAGATTTCAATGGGGCAAATAATTAGTTCCGTGCTACCTATACCAAAGTAAGAGATCACCTGACAGCCTGATAAACAATTAGTAAGAATAGTCAGATAGTATTAAAGTAGCACGGAACTAAGTATTAGCCCCATTGAAACTATGATGAAAGAGTCACCACTGTACCAGCACGCGAACGAGTTTAAATGTTTCGTGATGTTTTCCAAAAAGGACTATCTTATGTCTCCTGGAAGAGGATAGTCTCAATATGGGGTCACCGGGAATTTTGGGCATTTTTTTTTTTTTTTTTGAGGCCAAAGTGAAGAAGTGTTGTACACACTCACCAAATCACTTAAATTTTGATATGGGTCCAAGGTAAAATAGTTCCCCATGAAACTGTTTCTTAAGCAGATCTCGTCAAGTTTAAATATGCATAGTCAAGACTAACATTCCTGAAATTTGTAACTTCTCAGCTACCTGTCTCATGAAATGGGACCCCATGAAAATATTTTCTATTAGCCTCGTCTCTTGAGGGTTCTCATTTTGCGCTGGCGCAGTAATACCTAATTAGTACTGTGCTACCTTAAGCTTGACCTAATTTGCAGCCTATTCACCAGGCGGAATTTCGGGGCTGAGGTGTTATGCGAGGAACTGTATAGAGGAATTTCATCACGTGACTCTAATTCAAGTGGACTCCATTATGCAGGGCAGCGGTGTCGTTGCGTTTCACACATCTTCACACAGCTCAGTCACATCACACGTACAACAAACATACTACATGTTAAACGACCAGTACCAGTTCAGCGAATTTTACTACTTGCAGTTTTTTGTTCGCTTCCGATTTTACTTCATATTTTCCTTAAGTTTCATATAATCACCGGGTATACGAAGAGTTACTTTAATGTTAACGCCAGCTGATTGTTCGTTATACTCAGACAAAGCCTACATACCTTAAATAAAGTACTCGGTGCAAATCCTAGTGTGAACCGTAAGTTAAAAGCCGTCACATCATACAGCAGAAACCTTCGAAAGTCGATCAGGATCAGATGGAAATCGATAAAATGTTTTTTTATTCCTCCGCACACATCTATTAGTACAACCAACGGCACAGCAAGATTCCGGCATAATCATCTTACAAAAAATAATCTTATATAACAACATACAAACTTATGTAAGTTTAATTAAGTGTACAGCAGACGACAGTGTTCCTACCCGACAAATGGCAATGTAAAGTCATGTGACCTTTTGACGTCAGCTAAAACACCCTTATAATGAATTAATCAAATCTTTGACGATGACTGAACCGTAATGTACTGCATTACAAAACATGCCTTTATATTAAACGTGGCTTTGTATGGGGTGATCAAGCCTTCGTAGCTGTCGTCTCGCTGTGTTATATGAAATGTTGTATTATGCCTTGTTTCTGTTGCATCATATACGTTACCAGACGTCTGCATTTCTCAGTTATTGATCAATTCAAAAGGCCTGGATTTGGCTGGTTGGCAGGGGCTCTCTACCGAATCTGTTTGACACATGTCTATCTCAAATACACACGGTAATAATGCACTGTACATCCATTGTTTAAATGAAGTGCTGTTTAAGCAGGGATATGTTAGAGTAACATATCCCTGGTTTAAGAGTGGATGTGTATGTATTTTAATCACCACTGTGTAATTATTTTCAAGTTGATTAAAATATGGGTTGTGGAAATGTAATTGTTCATTGTTAATCAACATTGAATATCAATTGCCGCCAATTCGGTACTTTAAACAACTGTTGTGTAAAAAAAAAAAAAAATTAAAGACGTGGTTTAAAAGACCCAATCAACGATCAGTAAAGTTTATATTACAGCATCCGCCACTTAAACACTACTCCATCCCATCCTAGTTTTCTGTGCCTGTGTCATTCCAGTAAACGCATGAACAATTACGTGACATTGACAAGCGGTCACTGAAAAGTTTCGAGTTTCCTATTTCACTTCCACAGTACTCCGCCTCATATTATAGGTAAATTGTGATCAAATGATTACGTAATACAAGCGTCACCTCGTTGAGAGACTGTCCTTGAAACGGGTCGAAAATGATAGTGGCAGTTTCATCCCGTCTGTGTGTCAAGGGGCGCTTTCATCAAATGAAGTGATCATACATTGTGTGCGCGTTACATCCGTACATGTATACCCCATGCTTGTTAGATTGTTGTTTTTGACGCCGAATTCCCAAAAATTGCCGTTTTGGGGATTGGTTGGCGTCAGAAAAAGTCGTTCGGCGTTTTTTATTTGGCGTCCTTTTTTCGGCGTTTTTATTTGGCCCTTTTTTTTTGCCGGCTAAAATGCTTGCAACGACAATTCATCGATTGTCTTTCATATGATTTTTTTCCTATTTCATAACCCTGTTGGCTGTTACTGGCTAAAATATGATGTACTCTAACATTTTTTGACAACCTATGTTGTCTTTGTAAAAGAATGGTGCATGCGTACAAGAAAGATCTTACAAAAGGTTTTTTAAAGATCTTTGAATACAATACGTGCGTCGTGCATCATGCGCACGCGTTTCTGAAGGAAGATGTATGTACGTACATACAAGCCACGTAAACACATGGTATAACATACATTCATAAATAGTAAATTAGGTTTCTAGTTTTCTGATTGCTCGAATACATTAAAGACTAGTAAGATGTACGTTAGGAGAATGATGATGATCAACACTTTCCATATATTATCTGTGTACAAGTATACGTAACAGAATGTTAGCCTAGCCTATTTTGGTCACAAAACAAATGAGCAGCCAAATAATGTTAGCCCAATTAAACCTAAATTCGACAAACTTTCTAAATTTCTTCAAAAGAGGCCTAAAAAATCAACCTACGTTTATCATTCGAGTCTTACCTTGAACCCTACTTCACCTGTAGTTGTTTATTTTTTTCCAAGACCTTGTTTTTCAACTTTGTTCTAAATGATCAAAGTGCTAGCTGGCTTCGTGATTCAGTTTTAACTGTCAGTCAAAACTCGTTAACCTATGACCTGTCCATTTTAATGTGTTTTTTTTTATTTTTATTATTGTTCGAAAACAACGAACAGCTTCTTGCGGTCGTACGAAAGTATTATGAAAAAGAAGTTTGAAAACAAACGTGTGTTTTGTTGCATTAAGTTTGGCGAAACTTTAATCTGTACCGTCAGATCTTCAACTGGTTGGTCGTCGCAACAAAAAAAATAAAGAAACGTTAACTAAATGACGTCACAATGAGTGTTAGGAAAATATGAAAAGTCATCAAAATAAATTGCCTTTTTTTCTATATTTTCACCTAAAAAAATTATATATTTATGAATGGGAACAAAAGCGAGGTTGGCCGGTCTCAAGTGGCATTTGAGACCGCGGATGACGTCATCGTAGGGCCAGCGGACTTCGGCTATTGCATCGGTCCGCTTAAACCCTGCGATGACGCCATCCTTGGTCTCAAACGGCATTTGAGACCGGACACACCCTCGCATTTATCCCCTAATTCCAAAACTGGAGCTTATTTTTGTTATGTGTGAGTATAACATTTAAAGAAATTTGTTCGGCTTTTTTGGCCTTTTGAAAATATTGGCTTGGCTTTTTGAAAATATTTGTTTGGCTTCTTTTGGAGTTTTGAAAACATTTGTTTGGCTCTTTTGGGTTTTGTTTGGCACCTTTTGAAGTAGTGTTTGGAACTTTCATTTTTGTATATCTGGCAACCCTGATATGTCCGGTACCTGAATGCTGACTTGCAAAATGGAGAACAGACTACAGAAGTGGGGTCTATATCAGCAGTTAATTAATAATTTCAAGGGTAAGTGGACAATATCTAATCGCTTCGGTTATCAAATATGACTTTTACAATAAACTGGATGGGATTTCAGCCACCCGCGAGGTTAAAATGAACCTGGATTCATCTGCATTGCACTGATGCATGTAACGTTTGGCCTATAGGGTTAAAGTATGCACATAGGCCTAGGTCCTGGTCAGATTTGTTAGTATCCCAGGCTTATTTTAACCTCGAAGGCTACTAAAATCACATCTAGTTTATTATAAAGTCATATTTAATAACCGAAGCGAATAAAATATTATCCACTTACTCTTGAAATTGTTCATGAACTGCTGATCCAGAGTTTTCAAGCACATCCCGTCCTCGTGTTACATCCCCAGCATATCCATTATTCCATTGTACTTTGCCTTTGTTTTTAGGGTTGTGTTTTTCGTGTATAGGAATACAGGCTTCACGAAAAAAATAATATGAGTTGCCTATAATTAGGAGTCCCATGGGCCGTTTCCCTGCTCCTGAGGAAGAATGTTTACTCTACATCAATGCATACAGTTACACCAAAGTCACCAATTTCGATATGAATAAAGGCCACTTATCGTCTCTAATAACATAATAAAAAGATTTCAATTCGTGCGTTTTGATTGGTCGAAACAAACTGGTACAATGTGTACTTACAGTGTTAAGCCAATCAGTATAGTTTTGGAATAAAATGTGCGCCGCCACATTTTAATCACGACAGATGGCCTTTAAGTGAGTAATGAACACAATAGAAAAAGTAAAGGTTGGAACCGGATATATTGGCCCAACTATTCAGCTTTCTTTTGTATTCACCTTACGCGCGGTAAGTGGTACAGTGCTAGACGATATTACTGTTATGTACATTTTGTGCAGCTTTGCTATCAAAACCAAGCCACTTGCATTTAAAACATAGATATGCGAAATTATCTAAGTCGAGAGGGGCCGAGGCCGATATACAATCAGTGTGCTGGGAAATAAATTTTTGGGACCCGTGGGGAATTTGGTTCGAGTTTCATAAAATAAGATCTCACATTCACGCAATGGTATTGCTTGGGACATCTTACACAGAGTTATGTAATACAACTATAAGTAATTAAATGTTACAACATGACCCACCAAGAAGAGTAATATTTTTTTCGCGAAATGCATAAGAAACACTATTTGTTTTCCTTTGCATGCATGGGTCTATGCAATTGTATTTGTTAACTATATTACTGATACAAGCTGTTAGAACTTCATATCAAAGCATACTGGATTGAAAATTTCCAATACATTATCATACTAACGCATACTGGCTTATGGCAAATGATGTTTATATCAACACAAAATGTCAGCCGCGTGAAGTTCAGACGGTGTAACAACTTTAAACATTGATAACTTGAGGACGGAATAAGCTTTTAAAATGCGTTGTTGGCATTAGGTGTCATATGATACACCAAGTTTAAATGTTTGACTCTCGTTCTTCTTTAACTTTATTTTCTCAAAGTCGAGATGGAAAACTTTCCTTCAACCCGCAGCTTGTTAGTAAAGTTTTATATCTTGTTAAGAAATATTCACTTTTTTAAAAGATGATAACTTAAAATCCCGCATTTACGTAGTATGCGACACTTCAGAACCCATAATAGAGAAATTTTGCGTTAGATTTTTGGGACTTTTATTTTATAACCGCTTTTTTTAAGAAAAAACGTTTTCTATTCATCATTGAAGAAAGCAACTGGGGCTCATTCGTAACTTAATTCAGAACTCGATGTTATTTATATTCAAAAACGTTTTTGTTATGCTGGTAAACAAATAAATACAAACACAAAACTTTTCCTCAAAATAAAGTTATTTTCATTTGTCCTGAAATACCGATGTACACCAACCATTATCAATTAATCACCTCAGTGATAAAACATCAGTCCCTGGATACCCTTAAACTGCTGACAACTATACAAAATTTAGACTGAGTAACCCGTACATGACACAACCTTGCAACCTAGATGAGTAGTTCTAAATATGTCTAGTTCCGATTGGTTGGTAGTCCGGGTATAGTTCATCAAATCTAGACTATCAATACCGTCCATGGTCATAAGGGAAATGACACAATTCTTATGCATTCCTTCCGGAATTACATATGTTCGCGTCTGTATGTCGACATTTTATACCACGCATGATAAAAATTCAGACTTTTTAAAACTGTATTTTGACTTGTAAAGATACTTCATAAATCAAGGTCTCTGTACTGTTACAGCGTTAGCAGGAAGCTGGGAATCTCATGGATTACCTTACCTTTCAACAAAGGGCACGTTTTCCAAACCGTGATTCCGCCCTTTTGAAAAAGCTGACCCAAGCTAACTTCCAACATGAACAGTGGAATTCCACAGCAAAACAGGGAGATGAAGTACGGGATGAGAAATGCACCTGAAAAAGGTTAAAAGGTATCAAAAGTTAGTGTTGTCTGCATATAACATAAATACAAACATTTTTTCATTATTTTAAACCAGACAAGGAAAACCATAACAATAACCAAACGGCCTCACGTCTGTACATGCGTGTGTAGAAGCTCTTTGGTGCGTGGCTGGTATTTTCCGTCAGCCTTAAAAACTACTGAGGACTATAGTTAGATATGTGAATGACATTGTGCAGATTATGTGACTTAAACATTTATAACTCATTATGCAGACCATTGCAGAAGAATGAACGTCGAATGGTTCAAAATTAATTCAATAGTTTATTCCCAATTATGGCACAGCAACCTTGAAATCAGTCTCTGAAACCAAGGAGTTGATACTCGCTGCTGAAACTAATAACAAAGAGCTTCTTTGCTAATAAGTACGAACAGGGAGCGACTGAGGGATATGCTAAAGTAACATGTCTGTCCCTGGGCCTGGTATGACCATTCCAAACGGACCGAATGATCAAAACTTCACCGATCGCCAATTTCCGCCAAACATTCAAAAGTTTTAGAGAATATCCAGATTTTAAAGGAGCGATCTCGTCTCCAAATAAATCGTAGTGATGCCATACACTGCAGGATCAGTCCTCATCGACGTCATAAATTTGTTACCAAATAGCTTATATTCACCGCAAGAAATACAGAGCAATTCGGAATAACACTAAAAATGATAACTAGCAGAAATATATTCTTAGGGTATTTAATATATATTGAATCAAAGATCTGTTAGGCAAGTTTAAAAGGAACTCAATTAACGTAGATAAATTATTGTATTTTAAACAATTTTATAAACATCCTAGAAGTATTAGTAGTGGTGCACTGTGTTTATTGTTTTGTATGGCGATCATATCGCTCCTTTAATGTAAATCAGTGGCTAATTATCCTGAATGTCCTCAAGCTGTTACTTTCAGATTTCAAAATACACTGGCATGCTACTGCACATGTATACCCCCAAACGAAATACCAGAACATCAAATTTCATATTGATATAAGAGGCACAACATATAAAACAATAACACGATGGTTATAGCCATCTTCCACATGCACAAAATCTATCTATCTTTATCAAATATTACAGAATATTTAATTCCGTAAATCATGCCAATCTTTACTGCTTAAACGTACCTCCGTCACACTGTCAAAAAATATGAATAAAAATACGTGCACATGTCTTTACATCTTACTTAGAGATGAAAAATAACTTAGGAAAGTGTCAACTTGCGGTTCCATTCTCTACATATTCTGACATTAGGGAATTAAATTTTACAATAAGTGTCATTTTTAATCTGTAGAATATAATTTGTATGTTAAACTGGACATAACACGTTACAAACATACAGACTGACAGAGCTTCAAATTATAAGCCTATCGACTTTTAAGTTTCTCTCAGCTATATGTAGCATGGCATAAAAAATTTGTAATTAGTTGACGCAGTCAACTAACTAATTATATATTTTGAAGTCTGCAACCTAAAAGACAATGATATTTGATCATGGTTGAAAATTTGAAATGAAAAGGATCTGCATTGAAATGTCAAAATTGAAGTTTATGCCTTTTCAGCGCATTCTTGGTTCCGGTTATGGCCTACATCAGCGCCAAAAATTCTTGGTTCCGGTGTCGCATGGCACTATCTAAACATATGGGTTTCTCATTTTCCGCTCCGGATTGTCTAAAATTTCAATGGATATCCTGAAATTTTGTGGATGATATTAAACATTTTTGGGTAATTTTAGTTGGATATATTCAAAAACACGATATATCACGAGGCGTGGACAATCCGGAGCGGCAATACAGGCGTTATTTTGACGTAAAAACCTCTGCATTCCTGAACTGTTTGTAGTCGTAATGTGGATGTGGGTAATATTTGGATATACCGATATTTCGAGGCGTATCAGGCGTTATTTTTCCATTCCTTACCTTTTCCTACACTTTCCATCCCTCCTTACATGCCTTATCTCTTTCTACTCAGTCACAACGCCTATCTTTTACTAATTTACTCTCCACTGTTATACATATACCCTGAAATTTTATTTTCGACGTCGACGTTCGTTAACTGCATGTAGAAGAAGTTTCATTCTCTCTTGTGGAATGGTAAAGAAGAAAAATGTGGTCCCACGAAATTTCCCTGGCACGTCATGCATTCTTCTTCTCTTTTTGACCGATGTCACACAGGGTTTGATAAATCAAAAACTGTAAAATTCCAGTAATTGGGAGTTGGAACCCTGTTTCAAACAGGGAAATCAATAGAGATTAGACTTTTCGGGAGGATTTGAGAAGGATGACAGAGCAAGGATGACCAAGGCAAACATGCCATTACAATTTTCCGCCTCATGCCTGTCTGGTCAGACAGAATCTCAAACCAGGACCTTTGGCAATTAACCAAACAAATCCCTCATGATAATGTTGTCGCCTTGTGAAAGAGCGTAAATGAAAATGAAATGGACACACCCTACACAGACTGACAGAGACGCTCGATATGTTTTTGGCTGGAACCTCCGTTAAGGTACCTCCATGGCAGTGCGGTAAAGCTTCAGCTTTCCAATCTAGCGTCTCGGGTTCGATTCCGATGGGTCTCAAACCAATGCTCCACGACTGGTTGATAAAACGGCCGTGGGCGTCTTGACCTAAATACGTCTTGAAGGTCTGTTGGGACATTGTAAACGGGTAAACCAACCAAACCGCGAACCACCGCAAACGTACGAGAGACAGGCTGGCAGGCGAAGACAGAGAGATGGAAGAGAGACCCTTGATGTTAACTGTCCATGGAGAACAAAAGGAGTAGCCCTGGACAACAAAATCAAACGAAATGGAACACTACAGAGAAGACTCAGAATTTCTACAATGAATGAAAGTATTTATTAGCAGCAAATTTAGATGGTTCAGCAGGTTATGTAGGCTTACATATTCCGATATACGCAGCATTGCAGAAAAGAAATGTACTCAGTTATATCCTTTCGTCTGTTTGCCATGCTGCCATGCATGATGGGCGCTTGCAAATCACATCCCTGAGAATATGAGTTGTTTTGAAGTACAGTAACAGAGACTAGATTAGTTTACACTTCATTTCAGACAAGTTCAAAATTCAGATAAAGAAAGTTGATTTAATGTTTGAGGACAATGTTTGACAATCGATGAAAGTGTATCTAACAACAACAAATGTTTCAAAATATATATATTGAGCTGGGAACATTTTTGATGACGATTAAGCATTAAAAAAACTGATAGCTCACAAAAAAAAATCGTAATAATACAAAAGTCATGTACCATAAATGCACTGTATCACGTTTTTACATTAATGTTATGGGACCGGTGAACAATTTTTTTTTCACTGTGCCTTAGTGTCTACAAACAAACATTCACATTGGCATGATTGACACATGGAAACACCTAGACAACCTAAGAAGGAACTCAGGCAATACAGGCGTATTCAGCTTTCAGTGCCAGGGAGGAGAGGGGGGAAGGGGGGAGGGGCAAATGTAATTATTGGAAAAGGTTTGTAACCAGAGGGATATAGGAAGCGGGGAATTTGGGAGGGACTGGTTTTACCCAAATTCTCGGTAATTGCGAAATTATGAACATATAAGTGAAGGAAACTTGTGTTAAATTATTGGAAAATTCGGTAAAATTATTAAAAATTTGTGTAACTGTTTATAAATATTGCCAACATTTCATAAAAATGAATGATAATTCCCGAAAAGAACATTTCTCGTAATTCAAAGAAAATTTGCAGAATATGGAAGAAAATTTCTCAAAAATCGAAAACTCGAAGAAAAGTGCCCGAAATGAAGAAAACTACCTAAAAATTGAAAAAAATTACCATAAACCAAAGAAATTTGCCGGAAATTTCACTTAAATTTGGAAGAAAATATCCTGAAGTTCTAAGAATTTTCCCCCAAATTAAAGAAATTTCTCGAAAATTGAAGATTTTATTTCGCTAGAAACAAAAGTCATCACCAAATGAATATTCATTTTTTTACAATTTATTTCACTAATACCTAGTAAGTTTATAGCATATTGTATACTGGCATTATATTGTATATACGGATTTTCGCCAGCAACTTGTCCCCACCCCTCCTCCCGAACCTCACTGAAAAATACCCATTTAAAGAACATGAATAATTAGCTGTACAGCCTTTTTGTTTTCGACAATACGGGGCAATATCCTTTACAAATGGATAAATCAATGTAAAGAACCAGAATCAAAAAGTTCTGTAGTTCCGATATATATATATTTTTTCATATGCTGATTGATTTGCAAGATTTGTATTAACTGTCATGTCATTGTACATTATAAAATATTTGTTCCATATTTATTCATAAGCCACACCTGCCATGCAGATCAATAACAATGTTGACATTATCATTGTCATTATCATAGCAAGTATGATACAAAAACGGTTGCTCAGTTATTCTATTTCAAGAATTTGTCAGTAAGCCGCGCCTAATTAATATTCATGACATCACTACCACAACATTAGAACAAATGTATAGACATAACCCATTTGTATGCCACATATGACATAATTTGGATATACTGTTCATGAGATATGGTGCATCATTTAGCAATTTCACATTAAGCCCCGCCCACCATGCATAGTAATGACATCTGTTAATAACATAAGCATGTACACATGTACACAATATCATCATGCCCAGTATGACATAAAGCGGACATAAAGTTGCTCATTTATTACGTTTTCATTTATTAATATGACATCACCAGCAAAAACAATAGGGCACATCTGCAGACCATGGGCAATCTGCGTACCACATATGCATGACATGAATCCAGTTCATAGTTCTTGAGATGTTGTGCTTACAAGCTTTTTATTTGCAAAATCATATTAAGCTCCACCCACTATGCATATTAATGAAGTCAACGTTTTAACACGGTGAACATGTACACACCAGCTAACATCATAATTATACCACATATGAAACAAAACAGACATGCGATTGTTAAAATATGAGCATTTCAAGATTTTTACATTAAGGCTCGCCTACTCATTTATATGCATGACATCACCGTTAACAAAAATATGGCAAATTTACGGACTATGGGTTTTCTGTGTACTACATATGATATGAATCCAGTGTGTCGTTTGTGAGATACCATGCTTACAAGCTCTCTTCAGCAAAAAAACCTATTAAGCCCCGCCCACTATGCGTATTAATTTAATTCAACGTATCATTTAAGAATTAATTAATGCGACCAAGATGAATGGAATTTGCCAGACGATGCAGGGATAAGATAGCATATCCGACATGTCGTGCATACAGGAGCTGTGCGTATATACACCGATACCCTATTAACATTACACCCTGAACTGTAAATGTATATACGCCTATGAATATTAAATGTATACGAAACCTGGGCCAGTTATTAAAGGAGCATTTGGACGAAATGTGAGGCCGTAATATTCTGGATTCAGGCTCAATACACTTTTCTTGCTAGTAATGCTTACGTAGTAAACCTTCGATATGAATATTCAAATTAATCGTAATCATATGTCATGAATACTTAATTTTATTTTTCAACGACAGCAACATTAAAAATAAGGCCTATGCAATTTCAAAATTCCAGGAATAACTCAAAAAGACGCCCTTACTTTTCGACCGAAAGCTCAAACTGTCACGTGAAGTGGGCAATTATGATCAAACACATCATAATAGACCGATGTGCCAAGAATATTCTTCCTATATGTAGTTGGGTGCAATGTCCAAAACATATAATAGACTCCTTGAAATGGAACTGTTCGGCCCCTTTATGTTTAGATCAATCATACTTTGTGACCACTTAACATGCTTGAATGGGGCAAATGACTATCTTGTACAGCATAGGCATTGCGACCACGCTTTAAATGTTTTCTGGGAGTGCAATACATGAGCGGCAAAGACTACGACTGACGGTGCACGTGACCAGTAGAACCCCCCTATCTCTCCACACACCAATGGAAATCAAAGTATGCCTGCCTGCCAGATAAAAAATAATCTGGCGATTAACTATATATCAGTATTGAAAATGACCTAGTTGTCGTACCTGAAATTAATGTTTTTTTTTTCTTATCAATCAAATTTTGGAATGTCGCCAAAATTGTACCTAATGCCTTTTCAGCTTATTGGCATTTTCGTCACCAGCGTAAGTGTGACTCTGTAAAAACATTGTTCCGCAGTATGTGGCACTATGCCAAAGTGAGTTTTTCTTTTCTGTCTGCCGAAGGCACGGCAATTTGACAATAACCTCTAGGTAGCAACTTCTTATAGATCAGATTGAAAAATAGGTGTTTTGAAAATATAACTTTTTAGTTTTTCAGCTTAGCACTGATCAAAGTATTATCTATTTCCATTTATGCTACATATTTATGTGTAATTCTTTAAATGTCTTTCTTAAATCTCACTTACTGAAAAAAAAAACGGAAAGTTTATTCCAGCTAGAATTTGATTAGGGGTACTGTAAAGGCAAAAACCTTAAAGACTATGATAGACGAAAAACAAACAAGATTTACATAAGAATATATCGAGATCGCCCTGTAATACATCACAAACTTGCATTAAAATTTGCATATTGATGCCTGAGATTTCAAAAGGCTGTAAAATGGGTTAATTTTCTTTACTGATTTTAATATATTTGTCATGGTCTTCAATAACATTTTAAAGCAATTAACTTATGGCGTCTACACATACCTTTAAATTTGAAAAATAAAATAGCCGCCCATAAGCAGGGAAGGAAAATCAGTGTTCAAGTTATCGGGAAGAAATTCTGCTCAATTAAATGCTTGCTTGAATCTAAGCACAGATGAGTGTACTATGCACGCAGCTCGAGAGCACAAAAGCCTTTATCTAAGAATAGCAGTGGGCAGGTGTGATTTTAAGTACTTTTTTAAATTTTGGTAATCCTATTTATATTAGAAAATGTGTATTTTTAAGCCTTAAATTTGAGCCCCCGTGGACCTTATTTCCTAAGGAATGTCTAGTGAATTTGGTCTCCTCCGGACTGATTTTACTAGGCAGCTTTGATTCATTACATTTATCCAGATTGTTTTGTCTCTGTACTAGGTTCCTTCAATAAATTTTGTAATTTTGTACTGAAGTGGTAAGCTAAAAACGTGATTTTATAATTTGAAGTGATAAGCTAATACACTAAAGAGAAAAAGGCGTGCTTTACGCAAAAAAACGGCAGTGAGATTGAGTGTAAAGGAAAAAGAAAGGCAGGTTTTTCTTGTAAAAAGGGGACAAGTTCTTGTCTCCAAATTTGATAGGAAAGAAGGGCCTGGGCCCCAATAAATTTTTTTCTACCGGACCGCTAATACACTTTTTACAGTGAGATTATGAAGGAAGAAGAAAGTGGGACCAAATTTACTGGACCGTTTTACTATGAGTGGGACCAAATTTACTGGATGGTTACGGCTTAATTGTCTGGGGGCCCAAATTTCCTAGGAAATAAGGGCCGGGGGGCCAATTTTTACTGGTGGGGGGGGGGGGGATTAATTTTTACACCAGCGCCGTGCCCACAAGTCTCAATCATTTCGTATCTCCATTCTATTAGCACATGATGCTATATCATTCCGCAGGAAAGTATGATGGTCAAGTAGAAACAACTTACTTGGAAGAAAAAATGCTATAAACCATGAATATAATAACAAAAACTGTCATCAAAATCGGTTAAACATCCCATCTGCCCATGCGGAATTTCTGACACTAAAATTTGGGGCTGACATTTCAATTTTAATCAAATTTTGTGTTGTTTACACAACTTGAGCATGACAAAAGAAGGTGGAGACGACTTGAGCATGACATGTTATACTATTTTTTCTTCTAAGGATGACAAGGGCACAACATTTTTAACTTAAAAGGAGCACTAGACCAAAAAGTGAGGGCGTATTTTTAGGGGGGTCCCTCCAAAAATCGAAAGCTTATCTAGCGCGCAATGGTATAGTAATTTTCTGGTTAATATGAATATTCAAGTAACCTTTTCTCTAACGTCGTCAGTGGGCTATAGAGGCATGAAGTTTATCGATCTGTTGTGGATAATATATCTGTAAATTTCGCAAAAACGAGAACCACCATTTTTCCTGACACAACATGTCAGCATGACATCCAAGTTGGGGCCGACATAGGCACGACATTGTGACTTTTTTTTCTTTCTGAGGCTGACATGGACACAACATTTAGACTGAGTATTTTTCCCTGAGTACCACATTCTAGTACAGTAGTAGGAGCTATTATGAAGGTGACATTTTGACTAAAGTCTTTTTTCTCTGAGGCAGGCATGGACACAACATTACTTTAGTTTCGAAATCAAGATCCTAGAATTAACAAACTATAGTGATAACTTAAATCTTCCTTAAATCACATTATACAGTTCAATATCACTTAAATTAACGACAAAAGTCAATTGGGATAATAGGATTCAACTGTAAGATTATGTCAATACATATTTGACCAATGCATGCTACCACTTAGTGATATCACGAGGGATTCAATAACTATACCATATACGATGCTTACCGATGATGTTAAAGGAATATTCCCATTGTTTTTGTAGAATTTTATTTCATTCTAGAGCTAATTTTGTACAAAAATCAAGTTGATAGCATATTCCGTTCAGAAGATATAGATTTTTTAAGATTTCCCAATGCATTTTAAAGTTTTTGTACAGTATGAATTCGTGTTTGATAATGTCATACAGTCATAGAGGCAATTTCATCGCAAATGTTTATGTATTTTTTTTGAACGTTAATTGGTTGTTTCTGTATGATTAGAAACAATCTTCCAAAAGTTATTCAAGTAGGGTATATTTGGCAATGTATATAAATAGCTTTCATCAATTTATCTTTTTATAAAGGTTTTACTAATAAAGAAGGATGATATATTTTGATGAAATACATAAACTTTATGGGAAATGTATTGCTGTGATGTCATACTAAACTTTTTCTATTCGTTTATTGGCATTTTTTGTTAACCTTAAAATTTGAATATCTCAAAATGATTTTTGTACTAAATTGTTTTTCAAATTGTTTCCTTTCTGATGAAATGGTACGAAAAAACATGGGAATATCACTTAAACACACCGGTTCAAAAGTTCTGCTAAGATATAAACAATGTGAGGTTTCGAACACTGGAATATTGTTGATACCAACGTAGTATATGTATGTCTGTTGCCATGGTTATATCATTCATAAAATGGGAGTAAAAGCATTATCAAATGGAATACGGTCACAGGAGTCGTTACATCCGAGGAAGAATGAAGGTACATAAGTTGTGTATGCTACCTCTCTATATACAGTAAAGACAAGTAACAATTGTCACGAATATTGTGTATATTGTATCCAGTGAACTTTAAAAAGGCTGCCCTAAATTATTTCTACTGCAAACTTGCAAAGCTACCTAAACTATAAAAAATTAGGTAACAAACATGAATATTCTAATCACCCCCCCCCCCCCCTCCCTCCACCCCACAATTCTTCCAACTATCCAAAAACAAGTTCTTGCAAATTTCTTGCTGGGAATTAAGGTAATTGATGAAATGCTATTCATCAGTTATAGACTTTCAACTATTTAACGATTGGAATAAAACGGTAACTTCTCCCAACACTTTACCAGGCAGCAAGAGAACTGTTGTTGGTGTTCTCAGAATCTGCACTATCTTGAATATCGAATATACCTGTATAATTATATTGTAACTTACATAGTAAATCGGTTGGTCAGTTTATACTTATAATATGTAATTGTATATTTGTTGTCTTTTTCTTTGAGTCAGGGTACAGTACATTGTGAAGATTCTGCCCTTCGAGTGTTAAGAAAAAACATTAACTGATCAAACTGAACTTAGCGGAAATGTTGACAAGGGTGACATTTTTCATGGCTATCTACAAAATAAATCAAACCATTGTCTTTAGAATATGAAAGACCTAAGCTTTGATAAATCAATAAAGAAAAAAACTATAAATCTTAAAAATATGAAACTACTCTCTAGTTTATGCATGGCTTTGTTTTACAGAACATTAAATCTATTTTACAGACAGTACACTGACTGACTGAAGGACAGGCTCTAAATTTACCAAAATGTGGTAATTTACCAAGATGTAGTAATTTTAAAAATACAAAACAACAAGCTGACAACCAGTATAATTTCCAAAGAGACTACCATATCCCTGGTTTAACTCCATCCTTGCATGCATCTTTGTATCAATTAGGCCTATAGAATAAGAACCGACCTCTTTAAATTAAAGTTTAACGTTCGATGAATTTCCTTCCTTGAACTTTGAGTCATTCCATTCTTCTTATCACTCACCTGTGGAATTATTGTGGCATGTGCATAATTTTGATAAAGTTGCTTGCTTTGTGTATTATTTAAAGAAAAAAATAGCACCACGAACAGACGGAGGCATATGACACTGACACCTGTTTATCATCATAGAATCCAACATGGCAAGGTGAAGGTATGTGATCCCATGCCGGATTAACGGAATACCATACTGCAATATATACAGACCGGTGTATACAAGCTCGTTTTTCTCTTTTCTAAACAAGAGCCACAACATCATACAATTGCAAGAAACGTCTTGTACCCGTACCCAAGACAACTCGAGGGCGCACGAGTCCTGGCGTCTGGGCATAATTCATTCATTAATATAAAATCATTTAAATCTCTTTGCTTTGATAAAATAATCTCGCACTCGCAGTCCTAGTAAGGAACGGGGAATAAGAATTAATATTATGCAAGCATATGGTTAACCTTGATAAGTTGGAATGCAAACTTACCCCCACCGTTTTTGTAACATAGATATGGAAATCTCCAGACATTGCCGAGCCCAACAGCGTAACCAATACACGCGATTATGAAGTCCAATTTGTTACTCCAGCCTTCTCTATGCACCTGAATTTCTTCACAAGAATCTGTTTTGATATCATTCGAAGTTCTGTTTTCTATTCCGGAATGTTGGATAAACTGATTCTTCTCCTCACTGCTGTGTGTCAGTTTCAATTTGGTCTCCATCCCTGCGAATAAAGCTAAAGCTTAAGCGAGGTTTATTAACGTTACTATCAGAGGGGGCATATGCCAAATAACAAATGAAGTTCTGCAGCCTTTATCCTTTAAAAACAGCATCATGTTTGTGGACCTGAGCTAGTCTAATTGATCAAAAGCAGTCTCCTTGAAATATGAATGATATTACGTTAAGCATATTGCCAGTAGGGCCTACTGGTGTAGTTTCCCAGCAAACAAAATGTTTTAAAAACATGAAAACTTTTTTTCAAATTGTGAAAATGTTTTTATAATATCATTTTGTGGTGTCATAAAAATGTTCTTATAATATTTAAAAAAAAAACATTTCTTAAAACATTACTATGATATAATAGAAACATTTTTGCATAATATTATATTAAAAATGTTATGTTTTTGTGACACTACATTTTCATATTATTAAAACATTAAAGGCTAAAAACATGAAAACTTTTTTTTTCAAATTGTGAAAATGTTTTTTATAATATCATTTTGTGGTGTCATAAAAATGTTCTTATAATATTAAAAAAACATTTCTTAAAACATTACTATGATATAATAGAAACATTTTTGCATAATATTATATTAAAAATGTTATGTTTTTGTGATACTACATTTTCATATTATTAAAACATTAAAGGCCTAGGCCTAACAATTAGGCTAACGTTAGGCCTAGGCCTAATAAAAATATTACAAAAACGTTTTGTGTTTGCTGGGTTAGCGCTGGTCGCTTGCATTCCACCAGGTCGGGCTAAGTAACGTTAGTAAAATGAAACAAAGTTACACTTTTCTTATTTTTAGTTTGGCGAGCGCCAGTGCTAACGTTACGGATAGGCCCCTAGAGGCCTTGGCCTACATATTTTTGCATAACGTTAGGCCTAACATATCCCACATTACACTTTTTGACATTACTGGTGGCGTGTACAGTAAGACCGCAGATCAGTAAACAACAGCAATCCTATTCCTAAGTAGGCTGGTTAAGTTACAATGTCAGCATACAGAAACGGGTTAAAGTGAAAGAAATTACGGCCGAACGATGGTAGGCCTAAAAAAATCTATAACTAGCCTAGGCCTAAGTTACTAGGCCTAGGCCTAGTTAGGCAAAATTAACGTAACGTTATAATACCTAACTGTTTCAAGTTTATTGATATTTATCTAAGAGACATATTTGGACTGACGGACAAATGGAACAATGAATTGATTAGGCCTAGGCTACCTAACGTTAGGGCTAACGTTAGGCAAATCGGTTTTGGGATCAACCTACTGTACTTGTCAACCATATTATTACTTTTTATTTTAGGCCCACTGTCCCTTAAAAAAAGATTAAGTGACCCAGAGAAAGAAGGCATGAATGACATACATGTATGATCTTCAACAAGAGTCAAGACTAAGTTCAGAAGAGAATGCAGTCAGACAGTAACGTTAGTGTTCAGATAATCATCAACTTAGTATCAATCTTTCAATCATGACAATAAAACTTGTTTAGGCTAGGTCTAGGCCTAACTTAAGGGCCCTAACGTGTTTAGATACCCTGATTGTGTGTCCTTGTAAAAATAGTAAAATCAATGTAAATTGTAGGCGAACTCACTGTCCTGCTTTGAACATCCCCACCGCTGAATCAAGATCAAAACAAACGTTATAAAAAGAGAGCCAATAATATTAAAACAAGAATAACAACTAAGTTAGGCTCTAGGGGGCCTAGGCCTACGTTCAATCGTAGAAAATTCCCACAAAGCTAAAAAAAAAAAAAAAGGAGCTTTAACAATATATTCGACACGTGTTCGGATTTCCTTCAATAACATGCAGTAGCCCACGGGTACGATTTTTTTTTTGTAGGTGACAGTTCACTCTGTCATGATCACAGTTCAGCTTGCAATTCTTTGATCCTTAGTACTACTAGTGTCAGGCTGGCTGATACGGTGATCGTGTACGTACGTAACTGGCGACTGTGCAGCATTGTACGTTGTAGAGCTCTAGGCGCGCAATTCTTAACCTTTAACCTCCCGTCAAAACAAAACAAAATTCATGAATGAAAGTCTGGAGTTTAGTACAGTACAGTAGTGTAAGTTACACCAGGCCTGATGTACGGTATGTATGGTATGCAGATAGCGCCGGGCCCAGTATACTACACGGGTAGTCTGCATAACTAGAAAAGATGCATCAGCCCAAGGAGCTGTGTAGAAGCTCCTTGATCGGCCAGAGCAAGGCACGATACAGATATATGCAGTATAAATGCACATAGCAGGCACGTAGCCAGGATTTCCATAGTGGAGGTGGATGGGTACAGGGGGAGGGGGAGGGGGTGCATTTCCTCAGCAACATTTTCCACCTACATGAATTATAGGCCTATGAGATTGTATACCTTGGTGGTCGGTACTAGGTGCCCATGCATATATACTTATTTTCGTCATTTTGTCACCTGAAATGCAGATATACGAAAATGAGTGTCAGCATAGGCCTACAGGTTTACAAAATGTGCCCTACTGAGTGCAATTAAGAGGGTATAACCTTCCGATATAAGCTAAATAAAAATTGTTTTGACGGAACAAATTGGTTGTTTTTGACGCCCCATCCATTCACTCCGGTGAGACAGAGTAGGTCTACGCATTTTAAATTAACAGCAAAATCACATAAAAAATGAACAGAATATGCCTAAAAATATTATGAGACTCAGTCCACAAATTGCACTCGCCGAAAAACTTCACGAAGGTTCTAATCGTATATAAAGCCGTTTCAATGTGGAACCGAGCCCACACATATCCCCGTGCATTACTAGTAGCATGGGGGAACCTACTTCCGTACACTTAAGAAAGAAACTGGTGAAAATTGTATTTAAAGAAAACGAGAACTTACCTTTAAAGATTCTTTGAAGGTGTCACTAAACTTTTTATCTTTGTAACGGTGATGAATGAAAAGAAACTTGTTCATGAAAAGGTCAAGCGATAAAAATTATAACAAAACGAGCGTGTTCGTTCAAGTCTGAGGGTCTCCCAATTGCGTGCATCTAATGGCGCACTTTAGATTTTGCTTTTATCCATTAGGAAAACTTGAGGTTTCTTTAAAACAGTATGCAAAATGTTTGTTTTCAAACAGTTAACGTATATA
The DNA here is from genome assembly GCA_020152595.1 of Chiridota heheva. Classification (NCBI taxonomy): domain Eukaryota; kingdom Metazoa; phylum Echinodermata; class Holothuroidea; order Apodida; family Chiridotidae; genus Chiridota; species Chiridota heheva. The sequence goes on from JAIGNY010002211.1 coordinate 464,933, forward strand.
AAACATTGAAACGTCAACAAAAACAAAAAGATCCAAATCACTCTCCCGAGTCTTTACAATGGGGGCATAAGATTAACAAGCAAGTCGCACTAAAACACATTCTGATTCAATAGCCTATTTTTAGTGATATCTGGTGAAAAGAATCTACTGTAGACCTTTTATTTGTTTCTTTATTTTTTTTTTTTTTTGTGCATTAACACACACATATTATTTATTTGAATAAGAATAACTATAAGAAAATATTTAAAAATTCACATCCTATCGCGGAAACGGAAATGAACTTTTGTAACGTCATAGCCTTAAGTTAAAGTTTAAGCTCTTAAGTATTCATCAGTTTTGAACCCGGTGTGACCTTTGTTTATACTTTTTTATTTTTTTATTTTATAGCTTAGGCCATCATTACATTAAAATAATGTCCTTTATCCTAACGTCAGTTAAAACAGATGGATGTGTGTGTTCGAGTGAGAAGGAAAGATTGCTGTTTTTATTGGCTCAACTGGACCAGTAATTTGTTAAAGGAAAATTTCTTTTAGGATGTGACTTATATTGCATTTTAAATAAGAGTTATTGGTCTCCCTTACCCCATCGGGAAGCGTCATTTTCACGAATTTGATTGTAAGTTTTAGCTCGTAAGTCTGATTGTTCGAAATTGGTTGCTGAATTAGGTGGAATCGAACATAGTGCACGACATTAGGGGGTGCTTCGTATGACACTATGATCGAGGAATATGTCCCAGTAATTATATTGGAGCAGTAACATCATCCGACAACTCCCTGGACAGTCCTTTTTAGGACCACATTGCTCACCTCCGTATAGTCTGAGGCAGGGGCTAGAAAAGGTGCCCCAAACATTGTCAGCTCCACCTACCCTGACCAGTTTACCGCGGCTGGGAGGGGGTACCTTATCAGCGGTGAAACAATCAGAAACATGCGCTCACTATAAGCGCATGAAACGTACGGACACTCTTAGACACGTCCGGGTCGAACAGACCAGAAAGGAGCACAGCTTTAATCGCAAAGGAGCTAGCCAGGTACAACATTGACATAGCTGCACTTAGTGAGATTCGTTTGCCCGAAGGTCAACTTGAACAGGTAGGCCGTGGGACGTACGGCAAAAAGTGGCTTAGTTTTTAAGTTCCGTGCAACAGAACGGGGGACCACTCAAATTTAGCATAAGGTTGGTTCTATGTATCTGATACAGAAAATTTTAATAAAGAGATTGGTAAAAAAAAACATGTTGATATCTCATTCCTAGAAAAAGTTATTGAACTTTAAAAATTTTACTTGCCCGCATAAAAATGACTTTTGTACTGAGTCTAAGACATAATTATGATGTCATCATAGCACTTCCTGCACTAATCTTTATGTATTTCTTTGAAATTAATCGCCAATTATTCTTGATTCAAATTTAAGTTACAAGAACAGAATGGAAAAAATTATTGTAAATTTTATTCTACACTATTCTTAATAATTTTAAAGAAATAATGTTCCTAATCATTAACAAAATACGAAATGTATACCCTTTGACCCACCCCATCCTTAAATACCTCCGCCTATGGCATAATCCATATCTAAGTTGCAAGTTTCACATAGCTAATATGGTCATCAAAGACCCATACTCTCAACATGGTTCACTAAGCTGCTGAACCCCCTCCTCTTTAAATTTGAATACTTACACCCAAGGGACGGGCCAGGAAAAAAATTCAGGAAGAAGGGGGGGGGGGAGCGGGGAGTCAAACCGAACCAAATCATAGATGTTTAATAACCTGATTTTTAGACAGTTTTTTATCTCTGGAACATAAATGAAATAAAAAGGGAAAGAGGCGTATTAAGCGGGGGAAAACTGCCCCTGAGAGGTATTGGGAGTTAAAATTGGGAAATAATGTTAATTATTACTATTCACAAAATGTAAAATTGAAGGAAAATTTAGTCGAATTGAAAGTAAAACCATTGGAAATCATAATTAAAAAAAAAAAAAAAAGAAGGAAAAAACGTTCCCAAAAATTGACAAAATTATCTAGAAATTTCTTCAAAATTGAAGAAATTTCCGAAAATTATAGAAAATTGCCCAAATATGAACGCTACTTCCCGAAAAGGAAGAACATTTCATAAAAATTGAAGATTTTCTGATTACATGGATTAGGTCAAATTATTAGAATTTTTAATGAAATTAAAAGAAAAACTTCTCAAACAATATTCAGAAATTTCCCTAAAATTGCAGAATTTTTCCCAAAATCAAAGAAAATTGTCCCAAAATGAAGGCAACTTCCCGAAAGTTTCCCTAAACAGTGAAAGAATTTCCCGAAAATCGAAGAGAATTTTCTAATAATGAAGTCAATTTTCCGAAAAATGATTCCCGATTAGCTGCAACTTTGATGAAAACATGCAATTTTCTATATTAAATAATCATTCCCCACACCACCCCTTCTGGATCCGCCCCTGCATGCATCTCCTTTGTTCGCCCCTTACTTGAGTGTGTGCTTCCACTTTCTGGGACCATTATACATTGCCTAATACATGTAAAAACGTTGAAGAGAGAGTCATCTTTCAGGTGCAACAATTATGCCTGGGGACAAACTGACAAAGTATCATCGACCTACAAACTTCATTCAAACTTCAAGCCCTACAGAATCGTATAGCAAATTCTTAAATAGTTATGGTTCATAAGATTATCCAAAATATTGGTGTAATTGCAAGTCTTTTCCTGTTTAATTCCAACCCACACTTACATCTACAGGAAACATAATATCAACCTCAAAAAGTATTCACCTAATGGATTACTAGCACTTTAAATATTCCTTTTTCCATTCAATTACCCTGCAACAACCTCTGCTGCTAATTATTCCTCCTAATGTTTCCTTCGAGATAATATCTTTTGCGGGTGATACTGACAGACTGATTACTGCATGTTTACTCGAGGAAATGCAATTTACTAGATGTGGGATCAATTGAGAAGAATATCAATGTTGTTTTGAACAGTGGCGGCGCCAAGATTTTGGTCATGGGGGTCAGAGATAAAGCTATTTTGTTTCATTTAGGCAAAAGCCTATAACTGGACAAAATATGACACTTTACATAATTTTGTGGGGGCAAAGTGATCTCGTGGGGAGCAAATGCCCTGTAGCCCCGCCACTGGTTTTGAAGGAGGAGCAGTCCAAATGGGGATTATAGTGTTCGATCATGGAGTTGTTAAGGTTCAATGGACGATGCAATCATCATCATAAGGACGAATAGTGTTTGTATGGAATTATCACTGATGAAAAAGAGGAAAAGTAGGTAGAAATTTCGAGTTAAGTTTTGTCTTTCTTTGATGAAATGAACTTTTTCAGAAAACGACAACCTGTGGCGGCACCAGGAATTTTCTGCTAGGGGTTAAGTGAGGGGCAGCTCTGCCACCTACTATATGGGAAAAAATAATCTCACATCAAACAAATCATGCAAATTTTCGCCCTGCAGATATTTTGTGTCGCGGGATGGGCAAATGAGAGCGTTACTTTTATGGGGGGGCCAAACTATATCCCTAACATATACAACCTTGGTTTATTCATCAGTTCATATGACATGAATATGTTTACTGGCAAAGAGGCAAAAGGGCGTAATTTATAGGTTGTCCCTTGAAACAGCAACCTTCTCTGTATGTACGCGTCGCCACTTAACATGTCATAAGCTCTTACTATCTTTATCACACAATCATTCTCGTACGTGAGAACTTTTAAAATAACGTCGGAAAAATGAAAAAGAAAAAGTGTGAAAAACAAACCAAAAATGGGAAAACTAAACGAAACTCAGAAAAACTAAAAATGTAACTGTAAAATACTATTAAAAACAACATATCGATGACTACAATGAGCCACCGTAAGACAGGGGGACAGAATTTCCTAGAAAATACTGTCCGGCAGAATTTCCCAGAAAATACTGTCCGGCAGGACATAATTTCAGGGAGACAGACTTTCCTGTTACACCGGCGCTATAGAATTACCCTTGCATTTAAACTTTACTGGAACTAAATACTCAGTTTTAGATCCTCGTTAAAAAGCCCGCATTGGATTTTGTTCACCCTTTCCCTGAATCCTTTCCGCCACCTTTTGGGAGGGGCATGCCCCAATAGGAGTGCTGTGTATGGTTCATGCAGCTTGAAAGCGACGTATTACATAATCAGTTCATTTTGCATGCTTTCTTCCGGTTGGCAGGTAAAATTGGAACATTATTAACATAAAATTGAAAGGGAAAATGGTAAAAATGACAGAAATTTTTGTAACATTATTGGAAATAGTGGTAAATTTGGCAACATTTCCTGAAACTTTGATTGAAATTTTTTCCGAAAATTGAAGAAACTTTCCCCTCACGCCCCTGGAAAATTTTGGTCCAAACTTCAAGGTTTTGGGCAAATATTGAATAGTTGTGGTCCAAAATGGAAGAGGTATAGTTTAAATTTACAAATTTAAGACTTTTGTTGAATTTGATCCAAATTTGAAGATTTTGGTCAAAAACTGGACATTCTTTTATTCATCTTTTCTTATTATGCATGTTATGTACGAGATTAAATAGATAAAAAAGAATTAAGTTTCGTGGTTTCGTAGAGACAAAATGTGTAGTCTAACTGCGCAGTGGAGATGATATACACTTCAACAAGAAGCCATGGTACCCCTCTGAATCCGCCCCTGTGTAGTAGGCCTATTATTGTTTTGGTATTATGTCACCGTGAGTCTCGTGAGATAGAAAAAGGGGAAGGATTTGACACCTGAAACAATTAAAACTGCTCGTATTTGGTTTACTCTACAATACAAAGGATTGGCGCCCTCGCTCCTTATAGTGTATTTTAGTGTTACTTGTCAGTTTAAGTTTCTACATTTTGGGTAATTGTGTTTTCAATTTTGTAACTTTTGGGAATTGGAGAGGCCTTGTCGCTCTTGGAAAAAGTATACGGGGATTGGGTGTGGGCACATGGGACAGGATGTTAATCTGTTAAAAGATTAAAGGATATTTAAAGGGTAAAAAAAATGATCACACATTGAGTTTATCTAAACATTTATCGGATTTAATTTGTATATACATAAAAAAAAAAAAAAGCGTGCTTTACATGTATCTTAAGGCCGTGGGGTTTAACAAATACCCTTCCCACACTCTTTCGCACCCTCATATGTTTAAAGTTAAATAAATAACCTTCATAGCCTATCAGTGATTAGATCAGCGTGAGGACCACATATATAAACGATAATTAATCTGATAATAGCGAGCAACATTGATAAAGTTCATGGTAAGTTTACATGCTGCTTATTTATTCTTCTCTGTTTGTGCAGGCATGAGGCCGAACATCTCCAACGGTGGCAGTCAATTTCAAACAAAGTGGCTCAACTAGGGTCCATGGGGCCCAATGAAAATATGCCGCGATATTAGTCAGAAACAGATATATTTTCCTCATCATTCATCCGTATTATTTTCTACGCGTTGGGAAAAGTCACTGGGGTGGTACCCTTAATTGCATAGGTAATGTTATCATTTTCAGTCATCATCACTCTTCCATCTCTACTTTGAAAAATTAGGGCATTCTGAAATATTTTGTAGACATGTTACATATTGAGTTTGTTGGAACTTTGATTCAACCATTGAAACTTCACTTACATCAAACAGTCAAAGGATATTGCTGATGCAGCTTGTCAACTTTCAAATTCTTTGGTACTTGTACATCTTTTTCATCTGTTCTACTATGATATAGATTAGGAACTTATCAGAATTTTCTTAAAGGAATTTAAATACGATTATTTATCTTTTTCATTGCTTGTTCTGTTAATAAAATAACAACCCAAATCTGTCATCAGCTATGAAATATATGTATGTTATGGCTGTATGACATTGTTTAGACTTGTCGGTAAATTCTTTCCATATTATTAAGTCCTTTACAAATTCCACTCTGTATGAAATCTACTACAGTTTCGACCCATATTTACGAAATATAGCGTGTCACATTTTGCATAAATTTGTTTATCATTGCATGGTGTATTTCATGCCACATTTGTCCTTGACATAGGAATTGATGTTTTTATATGAGTGTTTGATTGGCATATTTACAATACTGAAATGAAGTGGTGGGTATTCTGTTCACAATGTTTAAGAAGTTGAGGATGTTGAGTTTAGAATCTGATGACCCGTTTATGGTGATGAGATGTTGTGCTCTCTCAATGAGAACCCTTTTTGGAAGTGTTACATATGTAGGCTGCTAAATGGCTCGCATACCTATGCCCTATAAAACTGGAGGGTTTTGTGGGGTCTAATAGTGGTCTCAGGTGATAGCACAAAGTATGGGTAAATAATGTTATTAACTATATTTGTTGATGACATGGATTTTGTCTGTCCGTAGAGGGGAGTTGGGGTGGGGTAGAGGAGGGGTGGGGGTGGTGGGGAGGGGCTAGATATGTCAAATTATGTGGGTGTATAAATCAAAATCTGCATTAGCAATTTCAACCCAAACTACTGGAGGATACTTTATGGGGTAAACTTACTCCTCCTATATTCAAGTTCAAGTGTGAGAGGTCAAACGTCAAGCAATTATTTTGCAGTGACATGTTTATCTTGTACAATGAAGTTTTGTCAGATAGATAATATATATTATAGGTGAGGTATATAACCCATAATTCAATAACATTGAAAAGAGGTGAAAGGTCAGAGGTCAATTACGTGTTCAAAATTAAGAGCTGTGTGCCAATTTACGCCAAACGTATAAGTGGTGATAAGTGGTACAATATGAGGTGAAGTACCCCGCAGACTGTTTGGCTCCTTGCGTCAAAGGTCAAATGACAATTTACCTTATATTTTTCTTTCCAATGCAGTTTTTGAATCAAGTTGTGAATGAACCCAATAGATAAAGTATGTGGGTTCTTCAATGTGATATATGATATTTTGGTGTTTCAAAAGGTCAAAGGTTATCTATAATGTGACCTATGTTTTCATATTATTTACCATATATCTTCCAAACAAATGAGATTTCCACAGAGACCTAGGTGGGTGCCAGATGATGAGTCGTTATCATGTTGTTGTGATGGGAAAGGTTACCAGGTAAATGACAGGAGACCTACCTTTATAATACTATACCTAACACCTTCAAAACAAAGGCATGGACCTTCAAATTACGGGTGCCAGATGGTGACTTGATCGTGATACCCTAAATGAAATATTGTCTTGTTGTCTCGGGAAACTTGTCGCAGGTCACAACTCAAATGACATACTTGCAAAGCAGCTGGCTGCCGAAAAGTCACTTGCAGAATTTCGCAGTTCTCGCGAAACCAGTCACTGGATAAGACAATTTTTATCACGTGGGGTGTCACCTGATAATGTTGCAGCAGTAAAGATAGTAAGCTTGGTTGAAGTTGATTGATTTTACTTTGGAATGATACCAAAAAATCCATATTCTCGGATTTCTAATTTTGCGTAATTGTCGTTTGAATTTGTGTAATAGAATATTGGCTTAATTCCGCTTTCTTCAAATTGGAGCATAATTTATCAATAATTCATTAGGTGACACAATAAGCTTTCTGTCAGTACTAATTTTGTGTAGGCCCGGCCGGTGGCGATTAGTGACCAATTTTTGAAGTTGAAACTTAACCATTTGTCTTCATGATATTGGTCATTGAGAGTAAGTCTAGGATGTTATTCACCATTCCATATTCAAATATGAGTTGTAATTGGTAGAAAAAGATCTTTTGTTTATTTTGATTTTACTTTTTTACAGATTATCATTTTATTTATTAATACTTTAGTTGCTTGAATATTGTTTATAGTCCAAATACTAAATTTAGGACATGCTTGGAATTAAATTCATTGTTAATTCTAAATATGTAGGCTTATATTTAGAATATACAACCTTACAACAGCATGTTGAAATTTGTGTTTACAGTGTATTACTGCAGGGCCTACTAAGAAAAAGTAAGGATACTACTAATTATTTGTTTAGACCATGGGCTATTTTTCCTATACAGGATACAAATATGAGATTTGTTTAGCTCTACTTATGAACCAGTGTTAAATTATGTTGGTTTTATATAATGATCTGAAATCACTGCATTAGCTAATAAGGTCATAAAATAATACACCTTCATGACCAATTAGCAAGATACCTGACTGTAAACTTGCTTTGTAGTCCTAAATCTGTAGAAATAATATAATCCAGTTTAGTGATAGTTATATATTTATTTTCCCCCATTCTATTTTTTCTGTATAGCTTGTGTTAAGAAAATTCTAGTGGCGGTGATTGTATGAACATTTTCTTTAAAGAAGGACGCGATGTGGTATCTCTGTCATTTTTGAAAATAAATTATTTTGTGTAAAAGGAAAATTAGACCCTGCACTTAGTACTACTGAATAGCACCCCTCTGTATTGTATGAAGTCAGTTACTCTGTACCACGAATTTTCATGCCCAAATCACTGAATAGCACCCCTCTGTATTGTGATTGTATGAAGTCAGTTACTCTGTACCACGAATTTCCATGCCCAAATCACGTAGTGACCAAATCATACACTGCAAACAACATGCTCATCATTGTGCACATTTTTGTCACTTAATATCAATCATGACAAACTGAAATTCGTAGAAAGTTTATGTTCCTTTGTTTTTCCTTTGTCAAAAATAATTATTCGTATCTTTGTTTCTCAAACTGTCAAAAGAGCTTCAGATTTTGTTTACAACGATTTTAAAATATTTGCTACAAAATAATAATAAATACAGTTTTAAATTATTACGTCAACAAAAAATGCGACAATGGGGAAGAACACACTCTTTGACGTTTATAATTTTGTCATATTATAATCAATTTCACGCTTAAATATCGTGTGTTTGCATGAATTTCCGTTATAATTGAATGCAGTGAGAGGGTGACATAGGGGGCTAACACAATAAAATGTATATGAGAATGCGAGGAAAGAATGACGTCGTGCAGTTTGATCAGTTCCGAAGTGAGAGATCTGGAGATATCGCAGGCTGCGGCAGATGGGTCAATTTGTATGGTCAAAGCAATGTCATTGGCTACAGACAGGTTAAGCCGTTTTTTCCTCCCTTGGGAACATGACCTTGCTATATGACCGTTACTGCGATATTATTAATTTCTGAGGCCTTGACCCGGAAGTTCGAATTAAGCATTTCGTGGTTTGTTAAAGGATCACTCCCGAACCAATCGGGATAATTCAAATTGCTTTAACTTATGCAGTTTCAATGTTTGTCACTACAGGAGAAGAATAAATGACGTACAAGACATTATATTTCGGGTTAAATTGGGATCCGAGCATTTTTAGTCTCGGTAAAGTTCCCGAAATAAAGATTTTTCGTGGCGCGGCCAATTATGTGATGATCTTTGAAAAGGTAAGATTCGTCAATCGTTTTTCTGATCTGTGAAAGTCACTTTCCTCATAGCAGACAGCTTTTTATTAAGCTCAGTATGCTTTTATAAAGTGAACTATTAGTGTCGTCAAATTCATACCACTTTTAAGTACTTCTAGTGGATGAAAATGCTCAGGAAAAATGCCAGTCCAAATTCTCACTTCTTAGACCTAATTTTCTTCCTAACGTGATAAGGTGTGGCTTTTCCGTAACACTAGGTTGTTATTATGGCAATGTATTGAGATATGGGGCGGAATTATGTAAAATAAAATCAATTCGGTTGTACGATTATTGACAGAGCTTACGGATATAAACAAATGATATTCTTGTTATCATTATCCACAATTTGGGATTTGCTGGTACTAGGTTTAGGTCTACCAAGAACGATCTGTTTATGCACCAAATACTTAGGCCTAACTGCTAGGCCTAGTAGTGGCACTGGTTATAGGCATATTAGGTCTAACGTTAGTAATACGGCTTACTAGGGCCTATTACTGTAGTATGACCTGAAATTGTTACCCACGTTAGCGAAGTCGGACAAAATTATCATGTAAAAAAAGTCCATTTTTATGATGAGTACTGATGAGTACAGAGTAGGCATATGAAGGTGCATGAGAGACATATAAGGCGCATGAGAGACATCAAATACTATGTAGGTTAGGCCTAGAAGCTGATTCCATTGATTGTCTTACTCAGTCAGAAGTCAGACCAATAACTAAATAGTCCCTGCTTAGAAGTTAGACTAGACCAGTACTATTATGAGTCACCCCATAAAATAATTTGCCACATAGGGCCTACCGGCAGTTGACCACATCAATTATTACATAACAGAAGTTCAGCAGACAAAAACTGATCCAAGTAAATGCTGGAAATGGCAGTTCCATAAATATAATATATAAAGTATACATTAACAGCCCGCATCATCCCCGTGTTAGATTGCCCTTAGTATTGCTATTCTTACTAAAATCTTACTTTATGATTGATATTCTTAGTGTTTTAAAATATAAGCATACAACATTAATAATAATTTGCTAAGTTCTAATATTACTCATTCTTTTTGTGTAACATTATTAAGAGCAACTGCAGATTCCAGAATTATAGTTAATATCCCCCTTAAGTTTGCGTGTCCCGATATGTTGGAAATTTGTTAATATTTACCGTCTTTGGTATGTCCTAACTAAAGTAACAGTTTAATATACTGTAGTCCTACTAAGTTTGTTGGAGTAGTCGTGATCATACTCAGATAATTTCAGACTACTAAGAAATATTTTGTAACTGTGCAGGCTGTACAGTTACAAAAAAGTATGACCCTTAACATTGTATCGTGGTACTGTTAATGAATATTGATTATTTGCTACTTTTTCGCAATTTTTTTTTTTTTCTTCAATAATTGTGCTAATTTACTTTTGGATCACAGATAAAACATAAACCTGATATTAGTTTTGAACATAAGTTTGCAGTGCCCCGATCATACATTGTATATTTACCTTACACAACGCCTTGATATAGAAGGTTTATAAAATTGTAACTAACTTAAATTACAACAAAATGTTTTTGTTTTTTTTTTTTTGTTCCAAAAGACAATTTTATCAAAATTCTGGCATGTCGAAAAGTTAAGCACATAGGTCTGTAGATAGGTAAAGCTGTTTTTCCGAATTGATTTGAAGCATACTCTTTATCATTATCTGGCAGTGAGACCCCTAGCTTTGCTGTTTTATGGGAAGCCCGCCCTGCCCCTCCGATGGTTCGCCCAACCCTGGGGTCCGCCATGCCCCTCGGCGAAAAAAAATGTAGCAATCTTCTTCTTTTTTTAGATTTTGTTTTACGTAATAATCTCATTGAACCTCATAAATGATTACCTCACATGGATACAGAACACAGAATGATAGCATAGAAAGCAATTGTACTGTTTGGCTAATGACTGGTCCTCATCAATGAAAATACTTTCATTCAGAAATATGATTATAGCTAAAATCCCAGAGCTCAGGGGCTTGAGCCTTAAGGGGCCTGGACTACATGTCGAAAAGATGCAGCGGTTCGCACGCATTAATGTTCCCCTCAACAAGTTTAGTACCCTGCCCCTTTTTAAATCAAGCTAGGGGTCTGTGGCTAGCCAGTATAGAGCATTAATGCAGAAATAACTGGGTTTTTTTTTTTTCGTTTTCTGAATGAGGAACAAGCTACAGTACTATACACTATTTTGATCTTCTTGTTGACAGTCTTGTTAATTTCAGAACTGATATCATTTGAAACATTTTATGCTTGTTGCTCTACATTGCAGATTTGTGATTATTTCATGCTTTCACAGGCCCCATAAAACAATCTTATAGTACATGTAGATCTAAAAAAAACCAGCAATTCTGAGATAGACAACAAATTTGTTTAACTCTGTTGATTCTCAGTCTGGCTCCTTATATATAGTATACAGTATATAAAGCAGTTTACTGTTGACAGGACTATTCAGTAACATTATACCATCTTCAACAATCTTGTCATTACAGTTCATTTATTCTGTCATACTGTTTTTGTAGATTGAAAAGAGTATAAATTGAGTGTAGTTCGGTTCCATATGGAGTTTTAATCTCTTTTATAGTTCTGCTATTATATTCCAGCCACTTTTCTCACCTTCATTCATAAGAAAGCTAACAATTGATTTGTACACGGTTTGCCTTCATGCGTGTTGCTTCAAGGCCCCTATACGGTATATTTAGAAATACAAAAAAATCATATTCATTTCAGAACAGTGTATATTAGGGGAAAAAGGTTTAAGATTTTTAATATAAATCCTGACTTTTGCAGCCCAGAGTGTAAAAAGAGTCAACACATTTGGTCAAAAAAATGTGTATGGCAAAACCTAAATAATTTGTATAGCAAACCATTATCAGTTTTTTTTTTTTTTTTTTTTAACCTCACATGTCATAATTTTATTCATAATCTACAGTATCATTTGATGTAATTTTTTTTTTCAAGTATCCCTCAGTTGTTTGAGAGGAAAGTACTGCAGCATCACATTGTCTTGATATTAAGTTATCACTACCTTTTACTTTTCCTCAAAGGTTGCGGCAGAGCAACAGAGAAATCAAATAAGTACTATATATTTTAAAGGAAAAAATGTGCTCAAATAAGTGCAGTATCAGGACTAGATCTGTATTTACCCATCAGTCATTTAGCGTGCATGGAAGCTACAGCAATACCAATCGAAGAAGAATGCTGTGACTGACAGTGATACAGCATCGAATGATGTCTCTATCCATCCTGTTTTTGCTTTTTTACAGCATCCTTCATACATGATAAAATGAAATAAGTGTTTATACTATATGTGAAATATTGTTTCATGAGATGATTCTTTTATATTATATCTTTCTTTGTTTTACCTGCAGTATTGAATTGGATATCAGTACATTATATCAGCACATTTTGATTTTAGAGCAGTGTAAGACATGAATATGGGTACCACAATATATCTTTGCATCAACAGGACAGGTAAACAAGATGCAGATGGTTTAATGTCTTATGCAAACTATCATTATTGGTCTTTTAGCAGTTTAGAAAACTCAACTTAAAAAAAGTAAAGTGCCATATAACTGGTTAATGGTCAATAATTACCATCTTTAACAATAATATTATTATTTTAAAACAATAATTAATTTGTATAGTGCAAAATCATGTTAAACATTTTTATGCGCTGTACAAAGAGAAATGATGTGGAGGAGCAGGAAAATAAGTTGAACTTTTTAAGGATTCTTTTAGACTATATTGATAAGATTTTTGGTCCATTTTCTAACACAAGGTTGAGGCATTGATAGATTTGTTGATACCTAATAGTCTTTTACTTGTAGTACTTTATAGACAGATACTTCGAAAGGCTGTCATAAAAGACTAGTGACATCGAGAACATTTGCCTTACAGTTTGGTGCAAGAAAATAGTGACAAGGAAATCTAGTTAAAAAAGCATATTAAGTTTCAGACACAGCAAAACAAAATTTGAGCTTTATTAGGGTATGTATAATATGTGATGTAATGCAGTATGATATAAAATATTTGTATAATGTATTATATTGTCTTTTTCCTCTATTGACTGAGAGAATTTATTTTTTACTGTGGGATATGACAAAGAAAAAAGAGCTAGTTGCTCTCTTTAAAACTATTGAGATTACAATTTTGAAGAAGAAAAAAAAGGAAGTGAAGGGCAGTTTCACTCACGAGACAACCAACACTTTGCATTTGTGTGAAGAATTATTTGTTGCATTATTTCACAAAGCTTTAAAATGCTCAATTTAAAACTAGATTTGATTTACATAATTACCTGATGTCTGGTCCTTTAAAGTAAACATATAAAGCTTGCTCAGATGTAAAGTGAAATATACCTGTAGTCCAAATCAAAGTTTGAAACTTTACGAATGGATAGTAAAAAGCTTTATGTAATTCGTTATATTTCCTTCATAAATTTTAGTTCTTGAAAATAAGGACAAAGTCTATTCCTGCTAGATTATGGCTAAGGGTATGGTCAACCCTTAAAAACGTTTGGTTAAAATTCCTTTCCATTTTTCACAAAGGTGTGACAATGAATTAAAAAAACAAAAGAAAGGGTTTACATAAGGAAATAGGAATTTCCGCCCACTCATACATCAGTAGAGGAACTTAAAGAGGAACAAAAATGTGCATATTCTGGTCTGAAAATTCAAAATGCTCTAAAATGGTCAATTTTTAACCGATTTGGATGATTTGGTTTTTGCTATTTTCCATGGATTTTAAAGCAATTTAGCATAAGTTGCTGCTACACATCCATATATTTTCAAAGAAGCACTTATACATATACATAAGGGTTTAATGCATTGCTTATTTGTGATGAAGTTGAAACCAGACTTACATTTAAACCAAAAGAGACAAATAAATTGTACTATCAAGTAAAGTATTTTTTTTTTACTTTTCTTAAGTGTTACGTGAATGTGTGTATTTGTGTACCATTTATCCCCTAATTATTTTTCGATAAATTCATCTGCCTCAAACAAGGATAGACATACCAGTTTTGTATGTAATTTGTCTTTTAGGTTACTGTAGATCTGATGGAGCCACTTTTTAATTGAAATAGCAGACAGGTTTATTGTAACAGACCTACAAGGTACACATGAATGTCCTGCATTCGCAAAGTAATGTGTTGTGTAACATTAAACCAATCCAATAATTACTTCGTTTATTTTTGTCAGAAACAAGGATGGAAAGTATACAAATAATATTGAAAAGATTTTCTATGAAATCTGACAGCCCAGAGAAAAGCTATGACCAATTTTGAAATGTTTATTCTTGAAATGATTTATTAGATAATGGGAAAAGAGTAATGCACCATCAGTTGTAAAATTTAATTGGATTTGAAAGAACAAAAGTGCTAAAATGATTTCATTGAAAAGTGCGAGGCAGATTTTCCAGGGGGGAAGGAAAACCACATTGTGTTAAAAGTTACCTTTTATTCAAATATTGATATATGTCTGTTACAGAGGTACATTTTCCCTTTAAAATGAAAAAAATTGCTATCATGATCTTAGTTTAGATATGCTCATTGGGTTAGGGACTTTCTAGTACTGCATGTGGTGGTGCCACATTTGGTTATTAATTGGGTGATACCACTCATGTGAAGCCATAGATAAGATCCTGTATTAGAAATTCAGCTTTTTCTGAAAACGGTTCATTCACACAGAAGAGGGGATGAAATTCGGTGAATAGAAAATTTGCAGTGACTTAAAATAACTCGATTTCTGTTTGGAACTTGGAAACACCTTGGATCATCCAAATGAACTTCAAGCACATCCAGATGAAAACAGTATCACAACATTGACAGTTAATGACAAGGAGACCCGGCACAGCGCTCTGACTATATCACTTGTACGCCATATAGTCACTGACTTCCCTAT
The DNA here is from genome assembly GCA_020152595.1 of Chiridota heheva. Taxonomy (NCBI): domain Eukaryota; kingdom Metazoa; phylum Echinodermata; class Holothuroidea; order Apodida; family Chiridotidae; genus Chiridota; species Chiridota heheva. The sequence goes on from JAIGNY010002211.1 coordinate 480,209, forward strand.
CATTTTACTCCTCTAAGGCCTTTCCCATGACTGTTTGCGATAGGTTGTCAAAGCCCTCATAATAGTGCTTTAATATTATAGGTTATCCAAGCTCCCGTGGTGGGGGCTGCTTCTCAGCGGTGTAATGTATACCCCTTACGTGCAACTATTTATGATCTTCTATTGGTCAAGAGTTTTATTGTTTCATTCTCCAATGGATTGATTGGTGACAGTGCCTTCATGTCCCACCCTATTCACTCCCAACTGACAGTTTGCCCCACATTGCACAGAAGAAGAACCACTTAAATTCATGACAGATGGACAGACATATTTAAAGCTGGAATGTTAATTAAACCAAGTCTGGAGTTCCACGTTAAACAAGTGATATATAAAAGTTTCAGAGGTAAACATTCCAACCAGGTGTGTAACAACATGGTTGATAAGGAGCAGAGACGTCATTATAAGGGAATTGGTGTTGAGTGCCTCCCCCCCCCCCCCTCCTTCTCCAAAACAAAGGACACCAGTTGGAAAATTAACATGGCAGTTGGAAATCCAACCGTTCCTCTTCGGGGAACCCTCATAAATCTACCTAGTTGGGAAACTGATGCCTCAACCCATCCCCCCTCTTCCCCTTCCACCACCACCACCACCATTCAGAGACCCTGAGCTCAATCAGAATTCCACAGCGACGTGCTTGGTATGGAGAAACAAGTGACTTGGAGATAAAAGTGCCAGCATATCAGGTTTGTGCTTCTATTCCCAGAGTCTCTAACCAATGAGGTACCAGTTTTAATGGGTAAACCACCATACTATGCCAGTGTGATTAGAATGTTTGCGTACATCTTAACGTAAATATAAGCAGCTCAAGCAATGCCATATTGCAAACACTTGAACAAGGGCCACGAACACAATATCCCCCATGGATGATAGCTGCACCACTGATTGTGGTGTAGCTAGCATTTAAAAAGTGAGGGGTCCAAGACCCCCTTCAAAGACAAATGTTCAAATTTAGCCCAATTCTGAAGACAATTTTGAAAAGCGAAATAACCTATATAAACAGCAAAAATTTCCCAATATTTGAAAATTTCCTGTGAAAAGGAGGGCCACTCCTCCCCCCTTCCCTATTCACTCCTTGGCTACACCACTGACTACAGAAGACCCGTGCTATGTATATGAAAATAGCTGCAAATTAACATTTTTTCAACTTATTTTGGGAGCCTGCCCCTTCACAGTGATGTGTTTTAAATAATTCAACACGGAGGTTCCCATTAAACAGTGCTGACATATTTCGGGGGAAGAGGGGGGGGGGGGGGGGTCCATGCTATAAAAAAGTCCAACTTTTGCCACAAAATACCGACAAAAGAATAGATAAACAACTCATTTTCCAGGCGAAATTTGTTTGAGGCCCAGAGCCCCTCTCACTAAATTTCAGAAAATTGTGTTCGATTGTTGGCTGATAGGAATTTAAAAAAAATGTCTAAATTTGTAATAATCGTTACGTCATATAATTAAATGAGGTAAATTGGGTCCGTAACATAGTTATGGGGCCTACTTATATATCTAAACTTGACAGTTATACAAATTGGGAGGTATCTAGTTTTTCAAACGCTAAAGCTGATATGACGGGTACACATCTCGAAATTAGGTATAAAATTACTCTCATAAATCACAAAATAAACTCTTTCTCTTGATATACAATCGAATCTAACAGCATTTTGTCAACTTCGAGCGTTTATTTCCCTTTAAATAGCATCACTTGTACTTGGGAGGTAGGAGCGCTATAGATCGTCTATTGGTGTTGTACATCCGTGCTACGGACATACACTCAATGCGCATGAGTTATAATTATGGCGTCCAATCAAAGAGCTTCTACACATGTAGAGGCTCTTTGGTCCAATTCAAGACGACAGCGGGTCTAATCGAATTGTGATATAACTTTTCTTAGACTCTTAGTTTGTGATTTTCCTAAGAGCAATTTGAAATTATATTTTTTATAGCTTAAACAACATTTGGTTTTTCTTCACGAATTGGTAAGTTGTTTTTTCGTAATTTTCATCCTTTTTTGTATGTGTCAGTTGTCAATTTTATCAAGGTTTTTTTAATCTTTCGTAGGCTGTTGTGCGAAAAGTAGTGCTCACATTGTGACATAAACCGATGTCGTCAATTCTTAAAAGTCGTATCTTTTATCGTGTATCCATACGATAAATATGTGTTCTTCGGTTTTAGAGCAAATTGCCCTGATCTAAAACAGAGATTAAATAAAAATTCATCACTCGAATTCAAATTGATTGTCACGTAATATTGATTAAAGTTTTCGGCTTAATCGAGGTCATGTTTCCCACTGTTCTTGGACCAAGTTTACAGCTATTCTAACTGAGTGGTAGAATTTAACTTCTTGACCATGTCATTGATGTCTAAGTCATTGATGGAGTCCTGGATGGCCTTATGAGTCCTATATCTTTGAGGAAATTTTTGTAATCCGGTATACGTTTTAGAGGGCTTTGGGGAAGTTTAAGACATCTGCTTGGGTATTTTCTTGCGTATTTGTGGCAATATCATGGACAAATTCAATCTGCTGGGTTTGACCGCTTGCTTCTGAAACCAAGCTAGAGAGCGTAGAATATGTTACATTTTTCATGTTTCGTCCTCTCGCTTCTAATGTGCTTCATAACTTTGATAGTAACACGTAAGGCGGAAAGAACGATAGTTGGCAGTGCGTATTTATGATCTTTCTTGAAGATAGAACTGGGCTGATCATAGACAGGTTTGAGATTGGAGAATAATGTCTGCACACCAGGAACAATTACGTTCTGCCCATGAGCAGATAAGTAAATACTGTCTGAAACTAGTCGGCGGGTGCTTTGGCTTTTCCCTTCGGTTAACAAGCACTTTCCCTGCATGCCCTGGCTCTCTCAGCAGCGGAGTATACATTAAAGGAATATTCTCATGGCATGGAATTTCATTTTCATATATTTTATAAAGGACAATAAAAGAAACAGATTGGTGAAAAACCAAGTAATAACTTATTCTTACAAGAAGCTATCAAAATCTAAAGATTGTTCTTGTCTGTGTAAAAGAGATTGTTGGTCTGAGTCTAAGTCATCATCATGATGTCATCACAGCACTTCTGTATTATTCTTTATGTATTTCTTTGAAAATTGATTTCACATTTTCTAAACAAGTGGGAACATTTTTCTCTTTAAAATTTATTTAGAATAGTGCACAATGAAATTTACAATAATGTTTACCAATCTGTTCTTTTAACTTCTATTTGAATTATGAAAATTGGCACTTAATTTTCAAAGAAATACATCAAGATTAGTATAGGAAAGGCTGTGATTACATCATAATGATGACTTAGACTCAAAACAAAAGTCATTTTTATGGAGGCAAGAAAAACCTTTAAAGTGAAATAAGTTCTTCTAGGAATTGATATCAACATGCATGCTTTTTGTACCAATCTGTTTCTTACATTTTTCTCTATCAGATGCATAAAAATGAAATTTCATGGGAATCATATTCCTTTAAGTCAGTGTGGCAGATAATGATGATTACGTCACTATCTCTGTTTTTGGCATGACGTGTTAAAGGTGTCTCAACTTATACAGCTGCTTCCCCACACCCAAACACATTTTCGTACCAGACCACGATTTGGTTGAACTTTGCGAAGCGTTTTTTTGTAAATTGCACAAAACTGCAAAACGACAATTCTGTTATATAATAGTGATTTAACGACACAGAAATTAATTTTCAGGTATATATGCTATACTTTTCGGGTCTGACTTATTTCAACATTATTGGTGGAAATGATCGCTAATTTGGGTACACGAAGAATGATGAGAAAAAAATCAAATGTACAATGAAACAAGGCAAATTTATTTAATTTGTAGTAATTTTCAATAGAAAGGAAACTTTGCCGTAAAAATTAATATTTGCCATTAGCATAAGACGCTCAGAAAGAGATACAATGTTAGACAAATAAGAAACTGAACACAATTATAATTTCTAGAATCTAAAAATATTTTCTCTTAAACATGTTAAGATAAACATATTGCATTTCTTACTTGCAATAATGGAGAATGAATAAGAAATGTGAAGTAGAACTTAATCAAAGTGAGTGGTCGTCGTATTTGACGAGATCATATTTGACGGGCTCATATTGTTGCAATGATCAAAACTTGCCCTGTGCGTCGGTTCTGCTATAAACTTATACACGTCATCTGCCGCAAACGTGAGAGCACGCAGTAGATATCTGAGCAAACAATATATCATACCGGTAATATATATTTCAAAGTAGATAGCATGTATATTTATTTAGGACGCTATATAGTCTTTAAATTGTAAGCACCGTCACATGAGTTGATGAACTTTCCAGTTTCAGCTACAAAATTCGGTGTTCAAATGCCATGAATACAAGAAAAATTATTACCTCTAAAACTGGTGTACTTCTAAAATGTAGGGTCACGTACAACAGTGTACGGGCCTAAGTAAGTTCGACACATATACTGCATAAATCATTAAGGGCACCGCAGTATAATTTTCTTTCATGAAACTTAGTTGACGATTGATTGAAACCTCCAAAACTAAAACATGGGCCGCAGAACAGCATTTCAAGTGGGGGGCACTCACATAGAAACGACTGATCTGAAAAAAGGAAATGCAAAATCAGTAAATTGGTTTAAGTGATATCTTCGGTTCCTTTCTAACTTAACTCCCCCCCCCCCCCCCCCCACTTCTTTCCCTTCCTTGCACCTTCCCAATCGAAAATGAAGAAGAGACTTTATACGTGATGTTGCTATAAATGTTTATTTTGTTATGTAAGGAGAAAAATACATGTGGTTTAGTCAGCGGAAGATATTTGACATTGGGTGCCAGTCCCAACAATCTTAAAATTGTATGAATTTCTTATAACGGTCCAAAAACTAAGATTGCAAAGGGAGGGTTCGTAAAATGATTGAAAATTGTGTTTCATTTTGGCAACATATCCCGAAAATTAAAGACAATCTCCCAAAAATTAAAAAAAATTCAGGACAATTGATTGAAGCAAATTTCACGAAAATTGAAGAAGTTTGAAGAAGACCTCCTGAAAATTGAAGAAGAAAACTTCTCGAAATTTATAAAAAAAAATCCCCACATGAAGAATATTTCCCGCGGGGTCATAGCAGGGTCCAAAAACTATCCGTAAAGAGAGAGAAATACACAAAGTTTAAGCCAAAGTATAGGAAAAATGCGTGCGAAATATTCTAATTTTATTGGTGCAACAAAAGAATACAATTATTTTCACCTGCAGCGTAAATTGAACTTTCAACAGGGAATTTTGCAGTAATCTTCGAAAATATATTGCAATAGTTTCTGAAAAACAGATTTTAGTCATTAGAAAAAGCTCAAATTATACAAATAAAGCTTTAGAAATATCAATTTCAATATCATTTCCAAAGTATGCAACTTTAGGATAACAGAATTTAAAAAGCAAAATAAAAATTAACGGCTGCAATTTTGAAGTTTAAATTATGGTCACTGCACATGTTTCGATCTCCCAATCGGGAGATCTCCCAATCGGGAGCGTAAACCCGGACTGATCATTATGTTAATAAACACGTTTTGTTCGTGGAGTTTTCACCATTTTCCATCCATCCACAGTTGAGAAAAAGGTATTAATTTCTTTAGTTTGTTATTAGATAAAATTGACAATTGAACAATAAACGTTAACTGAAAACTAAGCAAGTAAATGAGCCTGATCTTTAATTTTTTTTTAAAGGAAAATGAAAATATCAATTTGATCTGGATTGATTTGAAACTAGGATAAAACGTATTTAAATCATAGTACCTCTAAAACTTAGTTTCATATTCCAACACCGATCATAGCGAACTGTCAGCTATTCTATGATAAATCTAAATTATCTGAAAGACAAGAATAAATACAAACAAAGAAGAGTCAAAATAAACGTTAAAACAAGGGACCAAGTGGAATGTATTTATATGTTCTACATTTCACTCTCTCTGACATTGTCAGTGCTACCCACAAATATTATGCCTATAGAACGTACATCCGCTTCACACCATCAATACGCCCTTAATTCAACATATCTTTTTTTTGTGGAATATTAAGTAATCCGTCACAAAAAATTGGATACCATAAGTAAAACAATTTATTACAGACCATTTCGCAAATAGTTTTGAAGAAAAAAAATACTTCACCTCTGAAAAAAGATTTGATCCGTGAAAAAAAATCCCAGTATGATCAGGATGCATGGTGTATTTCAGAGTTCACATAGCTATACTGAAACAAAAATATATCATTTTGCTGTCGAGATGTACGTAACGCGAACGACTTTCATACATTCATAGGCCTTTAATTTAAAGAGAAACTGATGACGTATAAGTAGTGGATTTACATTATATCAACAATCAAAATATCCCTTTTCCAATCAAAATATCCCTATTCCATTTAACAAACAAGGTTATGATAATTGTGCAGTGAGTTTACATATGCATCTGTTTTGGTAGAATTATTTATTGAAGATTATATCGGTTTTCTGTCAATGCAGCAGATTAATTAGTCAATATTGTTTTATTTTAACCCTTGGTTCGATAGAATACAAGCCTTATTTGTGCTTTTAAAACTATCATAGGACGGTGACAATTTATAAAATAAATTTTTAAAATAAATTCAATCTCCAAATAGGACATCAAAAAAGGTAAAATTAATTTTAATGTACATAGACCCCTGTTTGCTTCTTTTGCTCATAAATTTGACAATACTTTAAATTATTTTACAATTCTTCAAATTATTTTCTCTTTGCAAAATTTACATTTCAGAGTCCCACACCTTCAAAGAAATTTACATCACCTCCTGGAAATTGTCTTTTTCCTGCAAAGTGTTGACGTTTTTCAGATATATCCTCATCTAGTAGGAAGCGTTTTCCCGCAAAATGCTGTCTTTTGAAATCACCTCCAGGATACTGCCGTTTTCCAGCAAAGTGTTGTCGCTTTTCAATGATATCTCCGCCAGGGAACTGTCGCTTGCCACCAAAATATTGTCGCTTATCAATATCTTGTCCTCCTGGAAATTGCCTTTTACCGCCAAAATGTTGACGTTTATTCACAACGTCTCCTCCTGGAAATTGTCTTTTGCCCGCGAAATACTGTCTCTTGTCGATATCTTGTCCGCCAGGGAACTGTCGTTTGCCACCAAAATGTTGTCGCTTTTCAATATCCTGACCACCTGGAAATTGCCTTTTACCGCCAAAATACTGACGTTTATCTACAATATTTCCGCCTGGGTATTGTCTTTTACCGCCAAAATATTGCCG
>JAIGNY010002211.1:492500-522500 GCA_020152595.1 Chiridota heheva
ATAAATCTTCCAGTGAGAAATACAAATTAAAGAATATGACTTCAATAAAATTCTCATTATCAATGATTTGAGTAATATTTGATTCATTAGTAGCGATGTTACTTAAACGATCGACTGTCAGGATTAGTAATAAGCTATGGCTGATAAAACCAATGCAAAATGACAATCCACTGAGGCTATAGACAATTCTGTTACATCCCATTAAAACAGGTCAAGTTGGAATTGTGTCAATCAAAACGACATCCTAACTTTGATTGTTTTTACGGCGCCTTATAAGTATTTAAAAATACAAGACGGAAGCTAATCAACTATGAATAAAAACCATTTTACGAGAAAAGGCTTAATTGTATACAATTTTGCGTCTTTGTGATGAAATATAATTGATAGAAAGGTTCACAGGGTGGCATGTCCAAAGTAAATACTAATTACGTAGCTAGGGTTTCACTTGGGACACGCCTTTTGATATAAGTTCAGCGAATCTTCAAAATAGGCAATTTCATTAAAGGAATCAAAGTGATAACGACAAAAGTTTATTAAGATCAAATTCCCATCTCGCTTTGATGGAATACTGTAGTAATACATCATGCCAGCTGCTTGATTTATACATTACTGCTTGCACGATCTAAAGTTCATATTCAAACTGGAAAAAAATGAGTGCAAAATGTTCTTGGTAGTCATAGACATAACCAGCTTTGTTGAATTGTGATAAATGATCACACACAAGCTTTTGACGTGTACCTTTCAAATCCTAACATATATACCGGTAACATGACGTTGGATTACAAGTGATTGTTACTTAATGGTAAGGATTAACTATGATCCTTAATGTTCAGGGCTCTTCCGATTTGACGAAGATCAACAGCAAAAACCTTTGATCAGGCTTACACTGTTACAACCTAGCTGAAATCGTCAGATCTGACAACGACTAAAAACACCCCCTCAAAAAAAAAAAAAAAAAAACTTTAGATTTGGAAGGATCAGTGACCTCACCTGTAGCACAATGGGCACTCTTGCATTTCTAGGCTTTTGAATGACAGCATGACTGACCACTGAAGTATTAATTGATTTTGTTCTTTCAATAATTGTACTCGTTGAAGTTATTTCGTTTAAAATGTCGTAAGAAAATATTTTTAACACTCTATTTCACTTTTCTGACAGATTCCAATTAAAAACAAACACATATGACATAAATTGTCAAATATTTTGCTGTTAACACTCAGCAGTTCTGACGTTGACATTTGTCATCAAAGAGGGTAGGCTTAATTTATTTCTATGCGACGTTTTTGAATTCAGATGCCTTCCGATCGATCGGTACAATTTCTTACGAAATGGAAATATTTGTTAAAGGAAAATATGCCACTGGCATTATTTGTTCTCATTGCTTGTAATAAATTCTAGTGCGAAACAGTTAACTTTCCAATGTATGCCCAGCTATCATTGGAATTGATTTTACACTGTTTTGTCACTCTGTAACTCACTTTTACATCAAAATTTGCGTACAATCTTTAACGACAAAACTATTTCTAAATATTTTGATTTTACGCCGTTTATATATAATGATTTAAACTAACAATAAAATAGCTATGAAGCAAGATAAGTGTAAGAAATTATTGATTGAATCATCATGCACAATATTTTTCGAATGTAGAAAGACCTTCCATTTGGGAGTGTGGGACGGCATCGCATTTATGGGCAGACTCAATGTCAGGTTTGGACGAAGATCAGACCAAACACTCCAACAGTCAAGAAGGCGTGAAATATATTTGAGTTCTATATCCATGTAGTTGATAATCAGATAATTAATGGCACCTCAAAATTTTCGCATTTTCATTTTGCAGTAGTTAACAGGTGGACCTTTAAGGATAGGTTTTCGTCGGTATAATATATTTTCCAGAAACACCCATGATTGTTGACCAAATTGATACAAATAACATATCAATGAGAAAATTCCCACGGCAGTGTACAGTGAACAGTTTACAATAATTATCTGTAATGTGCACAAAGGTCGACTAGAAAGTTGAACAACAGATTTGAACAGGAAATGTAGTCAATTTACTGCTTTATGGCAGCCTGAAAATTGAAAACTGAAGCTTTTGTCTAAACTAAAGCCAAAAATTAGTTTTTTTTATGGTTTTTTTTTAAACAAAGCTTGCATTCATCCTTACATTTCCGGTAATTCAACTCGATCATGTCGATGCAACAAAATTATGTTGTAGAAATAAAGTTAGCATATGAGAAGAACCATGAAGTAACGATTACTAACAGACTAAGTAAAGTTATGAAATATTGAGCTTGTAAGAAACACAACCTGACAACTGTCTGCGCGATACAGTGGCGTGGTGGCCGAGGGGACAGCCTCCCCCACCCCCCTCCCTCCACTTTACCCCCGCTTACGGTGCCAAAATTGGCCTAAAAAATATTAGGCCCTGGGGAAATTTACGCCCTGATCAATAACTTCTAATACTATTAAGCAAATAATATTCCATTTGTGTACATGAATTTTCCACAGAAAAGTCCAAATTTTCCGCCATTTTCCCACTATTGGCACTCGAGCGGGCCTTTGAATTTCGCGCTCGGACAGAAACCGAAGCATGGCGATAGCTCGTCGGCAATATTTGATATCTGCACCTGCCATAAAGGGCAAACAATTTTGTTTTATACAGCTGGTAGAAGCTTTTCGAGAGGGCGCCGAATGCTCAAAGGAGCGCAAAAATTGTTGTGAAAATATACTTATACTTTTTATTCTCAGCGTTGTAAAAAATATTTTGTTTCAAAGCTTTATTCTTACATCAGAAATACAAAAGCCATTCCTAGACCCCAGCTAAAGACACATATTGAAGTCAATGGGATCCTGCATTTAAACATTCGTTACAAACTAATATTTCTTTTAACTAGATTTAGTTCGGAATTGACACAATTTTGAGTAATTTTCTGCTACCAAAATCACGCCAAAATTGCTACTAGCTTCCTGGGGCTTTGCTCCTCGGACGTTGACCCTGGATTTGACACAATATGAAGCAATTTTCTGCTCTGAAAATCGCGAGAAATGCAGGGATTCCTGAGGTTTCGCTGCAGCGCCCCTACGTGCAGCTTCGCCCAATAGATGTGACACATTTTAAAGCCCTTTTCTGCTATTAAAACCATGACAAACGTAGGGCTTCCTGCGAAACCCTTGGTCCCCACCAGCGCTTCGCGAACTTCGCCCTTATTGCATGCCTAGAGTTTTACACAATTTTAAGCCCCGCAATAATAAACGTGTTACAAATTTATTTTCTTCGGAAAATCTTCTGAAATTTCAGGTAAACCTCCTTCAATTTTTGGGAAATCTCTGGGAAAGTATAACAAAATGGACTCTACATTGTGCATTCGGTCATTTTTTCCACTTATGAACTCATTATATTTGAATTAAAATGGTACAACAAAGGTGTTTGCCAAAATAATTAACTTATTTCCCGTATTCGATTACCATTGCAAAAACAAATGGCTGAAGTCATATTGCACAGTTGATGATGATATTTCAAGTTTATGTTTAGGCCACAGAGAGCGTTTGTACGAAGAACATTATAATGTGGTTACGCTAACTGCGAAAGAAAGTCCAAAACCTTTACAATCTTGAGTTTTGCATATATTTCTATTGCAATTCTCTACAATTTCCATCTCCAAGTAACTACACATGGTACATTTTTAGAGCTACAATTTTCCACTTCTAAAGCTGGATGTTTAGAGTTATATAATAAGTGAACTAATGAGTGAACTTGCATTATCTTCAATAGTTTTAATTGGAATTGTTTTCTCTTTTTGGATTCAAAATTACGGAATAATTATGTCCTCGCTCTGGTATTATTGACAAATTGAATATTTTTGCAAACAATGCCCCCTTCCCCCTCCCCTCCCACCCCAGCCATGTTGGTACTCAATTTACAGCTGAGTCGATGGGATTAGATAGAGTAGAGTCTCTTGTTCAAGGACACAGCTCGCGGCGGGAACCGGTACCTTTCGTATACGAGCATGACACCTAGCACCTCTATCTGAAGAGAGAATAACCTCCTTAAATAACACACAAGAGCTAATAATGTGAAAAGATCATATAAACAGATAAAGCTACGACTTCAGATATACTGCAAATTCTAATAAGAATTATCGATTCTTTAACATTTAGGCAATTTTTACTGGAACAAAATTCCACTCTTAATTGCATTTATTCATTTTAATTCGCGTCTTAAACAGTTAAAGATGACATGATTGGTAAATTAAGTTACAAGTCAAGTTCTTATGTAATTCATGCTTTATGTATTAATGTAAATCATGCTCGTTATGAATTACTTCGGACAAATGTTGGTTTTTATATGCTTGCATATAATGTTGTATAAGATCTACAGTTGCGCAATTTGTAACTGCACAAATGGTAAGCAGATAGTGATTATATATCAAAGATAAAAATAAAATTATAAAAATGTCAAGAATGGAAACTTCACCTCAAATGAATTATTCAAATTCGGTGAGTTAAGAATTTGACCATCCACGAGTCCAAACCGGAAATTGTTGCCCTTTCTATATGGAAGTTTTCAAATCTTGGTCACACTTCAAATATCCCGCTGAAGTGTTTCATTTTTCTTTCCGAGAAATTAGGTTTTTATAAATTCTAGGTTCTATGAGAACAAAAGTTATTTTGATAGGAGGAAGAAAGGCTATGAATGACATATTCTTTGTAACGAAAGTCACATTTTTAAATCACCTCTTGAAAAATGCTAAAGTCAAATGATAAAGATATACGATGGAAGAACCGAAAAAATATAATAATGAATACAAATCCAGCACCGGTGCGCAATCATCAGATGATGGCAGCACCGGTGTTTTGCGCAATCATCAGATCATGGCAGCACCAGTCTTTTATGCAATCATCAGACCATGGCAGCACCAGTCTTTTGCACAATCATCAGATCAGGGCAGCACCGGTTTTTTGCGCAATCATCAGATCATGGCAGCACCAGTCTTTTCTGCAATCATCAGATCATGGCAGCACCGGTCTTTTAGGCAATCATCAGATCATGGCAACATCGATCTTTTGTGCAATAATCAGATCATGGCAGCAGCGGTCTTTTGTCAAATCATTAGATCATGGCAGCACCGGTCTTTTGTGCAATCATCAGATCATGGCAGCACCGGTCTTTTAGGCAATCATCAGATCATGGCAGCATCGATCTTTTGTGCCCTCATCAGATCATGGCAGTACCAGTCTTTTGTGCAATCATCAGATCATGGCAGCACTGGTCTTTTGTGCAATCATCAGATCATGGCAGCACCGGTCTTTTGTGCAATCATCAGATCATGGCAGCACCGGTCTTTCTTTTGCACAATCATCAGATCATGGCAGCACCGGTTTTTTGTACAATCATTAGATCATGGCAGCACCAGTCTTTTATGCAATCATCAGACCATGGCAGCACCAGTCTTTTGCACAATCATCAGATCAGGGCAGCACCGGTTTTTTGCGCAATCATCAGATCATGGCAGCACCAGTCTTTTAGGCAATCATCAGATCATGGCAACATCGATCTTTTGTGCAATAATCAGATCATGGCAGCAGCGGTCTTTTGTCCAATCATTAGATCATGGCAGCACCGGTCTTTTGTGCAATCATCAGATCATGGCAGCACCGGTCTTTTAGGCAATCATCAGATCATGGCAGCATCGATCTTTTGTGCCCTCATCAGATCATGGCAGCACCAGTCTTTTGTGCAATCATCAGATCATGGCAGCACCGGTCTTTTGTGCAATCATCAGATCATGGCAGCACCGGTCTTTTGTGCAATCATCAGATCATGGCAGCACCGGTCTTTCTTTTGCACAATCATCAGATCATGGCAGCACCGGTTTTTTGTACAATCATTAGATTATGGCAGCAGCGGTCTTTTGCACAATCATCAGATCATGGCAGCACAGGTCTTTTGTGCAATCATCAGATCATGGCAGCACCGGTATTTTATACAATCATCAGATCATGGCAGCACCGGACTTTTGTGCAATCATCAGATCATGGCAGTACCAGTCTTTTGTGCAATCATCAGATCATGGCAGCACTGGTCTTTTGTGCAATCATCAGATCATGGCAGCACCGGTCTTTTGTGCAATCATCAGATCATGGCAGCACCGGTCTTTCTTTTGCACAATCATCAGATCATGGCAGCACCGGTTTTTTGTACAATCATTAGATCATGGCAGCACCAGTCTTTTATGCAATCATCAGACCATGGCAGCACCAGTCTTTTGCACAATCATCAGATCAGGGCAGCACCGGTTTTTTGCGCAATCATCAGATCATGGCAGCACCAGTCAATTTTAGGCAATCATCAGATCAATCATCAGATCATGGCAACATCGATCTTTTGTGCAATAATCAGATCATGGCAGCAGCGGTCTTTTGTCCAATCATTAGATCATGGCAGCACCGGTCTTTTGTGCAATCATCAGATCATGGCAGCACCGGTCTTTTAGGCAATCATCAGATCATGGCAGCATCGATCTTTTTTGTGCCCTCATCAGATCATGGCAGCACCAGTCTTTTGTGCAATCATCAGATCATGGCAGCACCGGTCTTTTGTGCAATCATCAGATCATGGCAGCACCAATCTTTTGTGCAATCATCAGATCATGGCAGCACCGGTCTTTCTTTTGCACAATCATCAGATCATGGCAGCACCGGTTTTTTGTACAATCATTAGATTATGGCAGCAGCGGTCTTTTGCACAATCATCAGATCATGGCAGCACAGGTCTTTTGTGCAATCATCAGATCATGGCAGCACCGGTATTTTATACAATCATCAGATCATGGCAGCACCGGACTTTTGTGCAATCATCAGATCATGGCAGCACCGGACTTTTGTGCAATCATCAGATCATGGCAGCACCGGTCTTCTGTGCAATCATCAGATTATGGCAGCACCGGTCTTTTGTGCAATCATCAGATCATGGCAGGACCGGTATTTTGTGCAATCATCAGATTATGGCAGCACCGGACTTTTGTGCAATCATCAGATCATGGCAGCACCGGTCTTTTGTACAATCATCAGATCATGGCAGCACCGGACTTTTGTGCAATCATCAGATCATGGCAACACTGGTCTTTTGTACAATCATCAGATCATGGCAGCACCGGACTTTTGTGCAATCATCAGATCATGGCAACACTGGTCTTTTGTGCAATCATCAGATCATGGCAGCACCTGTCTTTTGAGCATTCACCAGATCATGGCAGCACCGGTCTTTTGTGCAATCATCAGATCATGGCAGCACCGGTCTTTTGTGCAGTGTACATATTTAAGAACTTTTCCCAAACACTAGTGTGGATTCTTTATATGTTCCACTTCAAGCATATTAGAGGTAGACCTAAATTTTTATGTAAGACAAATCGACATTTATATTAATTTGACTGTTTTTTCATTCAGCATTTTCTAAGAAATTAATTTTGTCTCCGTTTGGGGAATGTATTCTGAAACTGAAGATTATAAACCTCCGAAACAATTGATTTCATATTAGAGAGTCCAGACAAATAAATATTTGTTTCTCCAACTTTATTGGTAATCGCCAAGGAAATGAAGTGGGGGATGAAAGGAAATAAATTCAAACAAAAACTCTCTCAAACGAAAATCAATATTGGGTATAACTATGGGCAAACAATTTTACTTTCATTCATCGAGCGAAGTGCACTGACCGAGGATTTCTTTTTGATACTAGGCTTACATCACGATTCTCTCAATTCACAAAAAAAAACCTCAGACATGTCAGTAGGCATGACACAAAGAATGGTTTCTGTCATGCACTGTGACATCCAGCAAATAGTGGAGTCGACTTGTCTAAAAATGTAAACATTTTCATACTTAGCTGTCCGAGTTCGGATAAATTTATTCGAAATATGCTTGCTCCTTTAGGGGAATAGAAACGATTATTGTATCAATCAGTTTCTTTTCATATAGACGCAATCTGGTGGATGCCAGATAGTCCAGTCCGAAAGTTGACGTTCATGATTTGTAAAGTCGGCTAAAATTTCTGTATTCGGTCGATTTATGATTTTATGGAGCCCTCAACGGGCCCTGAAGAGCATATTGTTACCACTGGATACGTCATCGTGATTTGCGCACCAAGTTTTACCTAAAATATTTTGCGGTAATACTTAAAGAATAAACATTATTGCCACAATATACCGTTACACCGTTTTCCGAGACTGGAAAGCGGTGAAGTTCTAATAAACGAATGATGGAGCGTTTACCCAAGAACAAGCCTCACCGAGGAACTACATTTTAATAAATTTCAAATTTAGAAATATAAGACTGCATATCAATCACAGAGAGTACAACAATCAGAGGTGGGCTTCCTGACAATATCTATCAATTTATAGAATAATCCATCACAATGTAAAAAGCACCAACTTGCGTACAATAACGAATGTGACTACCAGTTCAATCCATTACATATAAATTTAATCTATGCAATTTATTATCAAAAGAAATGTCGCCTTTCCTCCAGAACAGAGTAGATGAAGTTTCCAATGAGATTTAGTAACACTGCCTTGGAGTTTAAGCGAACAAATTATTTTTTGTCGGTCTGGTGAGGATTTAAAGGATATTTTGATGCGAGGAGAAGCAAATATAATGCCTTCATTGATTCCCTCTATAAGCAATGCAAATTTATATTTCTTTGAAAGTCCCTCTGTTTTTATTTTCGCTAATGAATGTGTTTTGACCTCCATGGTATTAACTGATTTATTCCTGCTCATAAAAACAATCTGTTTACTTCTCTCTTCTACATAATCACATCGCAAGTGTTAAAACTTGCCATGTTTGATCGTTGAAAGTCTACTTTAATTCAAATTTGAACAAATCTTGAATAAGCCTAAAGTGAACACACTCTGTGTGGGTCATACTATAAATAACCACAATATTATGGTGATGGTAATCATTTCTTATTAATATGTGATGTGGTTATATTTTCTGAGTGGTCAACGTATCCACGTTCAGCTAAAATCGGTATGAAATGGTCTGTTAAGGCCAGACCATTTTGTTACGTCATAGACGACACATTGGCGGTAATCGTACCATATTATTTCGCCGGTTTCATTAGCCTGAAATAATCTGTAACAAGACATTCTGATCCCGAAATTCAATGATATTGGTTGAACACTTAATTACCATCTTTTTAAAGGGATTTAACTCTATTCGTCTAAAATAGGAACTCCTTGGTCGGTCAGAAATTTCTGTAGAAAGTGTGAGCAAATATAACCAATTAGCCAATCAAGTGAAATATTGTGAATCATCTGATAATTAGGTTGGATTCACTAAAGATTTGTTTTCAGTATCTTTAATATTTGCATGTGTAACACCTGAATTTGAATTACTTATCGGTAAAAAGAACAAGATGCAACAAAAAGGGCTTCTTTTTTTTTAAAGGGAAGTGACGTAATAAATACATTGATTATCATTTACATACAATTTATTATGAAGGACTAAACTCGAGTAAAAACTACGAAAACCCTTGCAAAAAAACTGATTCATACAGGATCGTCGGGTTAACGAGGTCGGGTTATTCAAATGCCAAGATAACACTTTCAAAAAATAAACTAATGCATCATGTTTTATGAAAATAAGACAAGTCAGTGAAATATTTCATTGCTCAGTTTTGCACTTAATCACAAGAAAAATCTATAGAGTTGCCACATATTTACATAATCACTTATGTTTTTGAACGAACTAGGCAAACGTAACCTTTAGAAATATATACAGGCATATAAGCTGTAATGATTGCGTTGATAACTGGAACAGTTTGTTTGAGAGATATTGTATGAAGAGAACGTATTGTTGAATTTTTGTTGCACTATTTATTTTAATCTTATCTGAACACAAAAAATTCTAAATTGCTAAAGGGATTTGATATAATTTTCACGATTAAAGGGTTAATGGTATATATGCCTGTATGTATTTCTAAAGGTTACGTTTGCCTAGTTCGTTCAAAAACATTAGTGATTATGTAAATATGTGGCATCTTTATAGATTGTTCTTGTAATTAAGTGGAAAACTGGGCAATGAAATATGTTGTGAAAGATTATGAAAACCAAAATATTATTCCAAATTAAATTCTACTTGAATATTATTCTACACTGAATAATATCTCAATTAGGTGCTTCTCCTTCAAGAGACACTGACTCCATTGTACAATTTAGTATACTAAGTCTACTTCAAATACTTGTTCCCTGTTCAAAGAAATTGTATAATTTTGATCTCGTGTTTGCATCCCATTCAACTTAACTTGAAAATCGTTTTGAAGCAGGTAATGAGGTCATTATAAATAACTTTGAAAATTAATAACTTTGGAAAAGAACCTAATTAACCACTGTCCGATCATTATAAAACTAAGGTGAAATATTACCGCTCGCTCTCATTTCACGCATATAACACTTAAAAGTCATATGAAACACAAGATGTGTGCACTTTAAAGCATGTAGTATCAGTAAAAATTGTTTGTAAAAAAAAAAAATTCTTGTGGTGTCTATGATTTAAACAAATAAACGCATGAAATAAAAGATATTAGCTTAAACCCACCAAAAACGATATATTAAATGTAAACCTATAATTGAAGTGTGTTCCTGTACTTTTTTATAATTTAAACTTTGCATTCTGTTTTAGCGTAGGAGGATGTATAAGTAATCTGCTAACGTACGGAACCTCCTTCAGAATATGTTAAATTTTTCAGACGAATACATGCAGTATTTGGATTTTACCAGGATATATATACACGTATAATCTTTATACATCATTGTAAACTGGTAAAAGATGTATAAAAAAAGTTACTTATCTACACATTTATCATATTTTCCCATACCTTTCTTTGTTTCTGATGCCTCCCTTGCCTGCCGTTCTTTCAGAATTTCCCGAATGGAATGCTTCATCATACGTGTAATACAAAATGCCCAAATATTTACAGTGCACAGAAAAAATCGATCGAATACAAGTCAGTGCTATTTCAATTCATTTTCGTTTTAAAACATTTTACGCTGCATTATTTTTTGGTTGAAAATAGTAATAGGTACAATTAGATTTTTGTATTAATGGTCGATTTACCTCACCGATCTTATACCAAATGTCATTGTCTCCAGTTTTGCTAAACGTGCTGATGTGCAAACATATTTAAAACGTAATTGGTTACATTTGTATTTTGCAAAGGTAGAACAGTGAAGCAGTATTAATACCTTCAGACGAGAGCCTATTATGACTGCAACTGAGAAAATGCCACTTGAGCAGGAAACTTTCCTGTTAATGTTCAAGTGGTACACGATAAAGAGTACGCACTTAAAAAGTTCACAATATTCCCAAATCGTGAATTAATCTTTACTTTGTCCATTACAATTGAAAAAACGAGAAAAATTGAAAATTTGCAGTCTCGTCCGTTGAATTAAAAGGTTTTTAACGGTTCCATCGGGTAATATGATACAGATGAAAACTTGTTATTTACCCAAGATATGTATCCCACCATGATCGTATCTCTATTTATTTGAGCAGTTTCGATTGAAACGCCGACCTATAAACTGTTGTTGCACTTCGATATAATATTCTTAGCAAAGATTTCATCCAAATAATCATAACGTTAATGAAAAAACAAATCACAGATATATTTCTTCATGAATTCAATGGGTTTTCTGTCTTAATTCAATTAAATCGGTGTTTTTAAAGACTACACTATGTTTTTGTCTTTTTGTCATGTTTATCTGTTTACGGAGTATTCTCTTTTAAATGATGATTGTAGTGACACAGTACTAGCGAAGGTACTTTAAAATTTGTTGAATGTCATCAAAATTGAAAAGACAACAGTTAGAATCGGGTTCTTATGATTAAAGTTCTCTGAGCTTCTAGTCTGTTCATCAAAATTAAATCTTTTGATGCCATATTTCACAAGACGGAGAAGGAATACATATCTCAACTGTTGATTTGTGCGGCAATAACCTTATACGTCTATACAGGTTTAATACCAGATAGCTACCGGCTTCGGCCAAGAGCGGTCATTCTTCTTGATTAGATCGCTTGCTATGTAAAAAAACGCAAGAGGTTTTACTACCACGTAGTTGTCTCTTTTAAATAATTATAGTTGTAATATTATCTTATTGTTAATGGCAATGGCCGTGGTCTGGTGTTTGATGTAGGATGAGTTTCGAGTTGGACGTGAAGCCAAGGGACACAGTGGTTGGGTAAATATTATACAAGAATCATTCGTCATAACATGTGTAATTTGATACAAAACATTTCAGCTTCGAGAACCAAGTATTCTCCGTTTCTTTGAAAAGTAAGTCAAAATTAATGATCTGAAAGATAACAGAAAAATGTCCTTGCCTCCTGTATACTCATGCATAATTTCTACTACTTAATTTGATAACCCATAACCAAATTGAATTAAGCTTAATTCAAATGGGACTAGAATAGCTGAAAGCGAGGATCCAATAGTGCAAGTATTTTAGTGTGTCCAAAAATGCATCGCACGATAATGGATTATTTCACAACCAATGCTTTGATTAGTGTTCCCTGTATTTGATATATTTGCTAGTATAAGATTGCAATTTTATGGAACTTTACACTGATTATTGAATTTGATATACAATCAGTATTGTGTTGACACTTTATAACTTATTTTTCTACTTTTTATTTTTTCAAATACAGAGTCATTAAAACACACAGAAATTCATGATGTATTTGCATTAGTTCAATGATGTGACAAGGGTTTATTTCGACCGAAAAAATGTTTTTCTTTTCCCCGTTCAAAATACTTCTGTTTATAAACCCTTTATAATTTCAATAAATGTTTACCACGTATCAACATGTGTATTTGACATGTTAATACGTACATTAGTTGTTTTTCTTTTTTATATTGTTAGTAGAAAATAACTTGACATTCTAATACAACTAAGTGTTAAACAATCAGACAATTGTTTGAAAAGTGACTTATTTAATAATAAAACTGAATTGTTGAAACGAGTTGTGTTTATTTGCAATGTAGTATCTTAGTTAATTCAATGAAATATGATACCTAATTGAATTGATGACGGTTGGCAGAGCATTTAACTTTACAGAATTCTACTTAAAACTCATTCATGAGACAAATCCCCCCAACTCTTACGAAGGCTTCTTATACCTAGAGCTTGTCAAATTGTAGAAAACGTGCAAAAGATCTGAAGTCAGTGTTTGCAAGATCATTTTTCCGCCCCGCACGACGGAACAAACAAAACATCTGCGAATAAGTTTAGTAAAACATTGAAGTTATTGATGTTTTAATGGAAGTGACATTAAAGATGGGTGAGATTCTGTTTCAGTTCATGTTTATCTCGATAAAGTTCTCTTTGAAAGTTTAAAGGAAATTTGAGTAATTTAGTAGCTTCTACATATAGAAAAAAGACCGATTTTATCACTTTCTGTTATGAACAATGTATTTGACAATTGTGTTTAATACAGATTTCATGACAAATAGTCGATTTTAGAATGTCAGATGGAACTCTAAAGAGCAACACTTTACCGTAACTTCCGGTTCTTTATATGTGAATGCTCACAGCATAATAGCTTGAAACTTCTTTTATTAGTCCCCTACTCTGCAACCTAACCTAAACAAAGATCAATGGGGTTGATTTCTAATCTCAGAAAACTAATTATTTGTCTGTGAAAAATGTTTTCATGTGAGTCACACTGTGGGTGTTAGGCATAGTTTCCATAATTCATATTAATTAATTCATGAAGCAACATCAATTTGTGTCAGACTGTTGACTTTGAATGGTTTTATCAAGTGTTTCGGGCGTTAAATATAGATTCTTCAACAAGTTTGACTTGACTTAGTCCTCTTTGCTCCGATCGAAGTATAGGGCCTTGCAATTCTCCATCTATTGCTTTTCCCACCGACGGCATGCGGATGATTTTTGATGATTTAGAGTTCCACGTTCAGGGTTCTCAGTCAGGTTGTGGCTGGTCGGCTTTTCTTGCGTTTGCCTTGTGGGTTCCAGTCTAAAGCATGGCGAGGGATATTCTTCTTGATCTCTTCTTAGAGTACGACCAACCCATTTCCATTTGCGTCGTCTAATGGTAGTGGTGATGAGTTTCTGTTTAGTTTCCTGCCAGAGATAATGATTGGATATGCGTTCTGACCAGCTGATGTGCAGGATCTGCCCCAGGCATGTGTTAGTAAAGACTTGTAACTTATGGTCCAGTAGCTTGTGGTCCTGTGCCTCCAAGTCTCAGCACTCTACAGTAAAATAGACTTTACGTTGGAGTTGAAATTTCTCAACTTGGTGCTAAAGTGGATGTTGTTGTTCCGCTACACAGGCCTAGGGGTGGCAAAGGCGTAGCGTGTTTTCGTTATCCTGGCCAGGGTGTGTTCATCTGTTCCTCCTGTTCTACTCACAATGCTGCCGAGGTATGTAAAGTTGTCCACTTCTTTTAGATCTTGTCCAATCAAAGTAACTGGTGCTTCCTGTCTAGCATTCACTCTCATGGTCTTTGTCTTGGTGGTATTTATCTCTAGCCCTGTGGTCCTTGCAATGCTCTGCAACCTGTTTACCTTTGTCTGCATATGTTGATAATAGTGTGACAGAAGACTGACATCATCTGTGAAGTCCAGGTCTTCCATTCTCTGAGTGATTTCCCACTGTACTCCTGTAGGCTTATCTTGTGATGTCCTCAAGACCCAGTCGATGACGAGGAAGAAAAGCATGGGAGAAAGGAGACAACCCTGTCTGACAACGGTGTTAATGGTGAAGGGTAAGGACGGGTCAGAGTTATGTATGACATGGTAGTATCTTTATACAGGTTGTTCTGGATCAAGCAAACTATCTTTTGCGGAATGCCATAGTGCCTCAATATTTTCCACATGGTTGTTCTGTCCACTGAATCAAATGCCTTTTAAAGTCCACGAAATTAATGTATAGTGGAGACTGCCATTCCAAGGACTACTCGATGATGATGCGAAGCGTGACTATATGGGCTGTACATGATCTGTCTGCTCGGAATCCTGCTTGCCCTTCCCGGAATCTGGTATCGACAGCAAGTTTACCACGAACTAATTTAATCGGAATAAATTGTATTATATTTCAATATTGTTTTTCGGGAAAACTCCTTCACTATCGTTTGTTAAACCTAAACACAAGGTTATTCCACACCAGGAGGGTCTTGATGTTGGATGACAGTAAGTTCAGATATTGTGCACAATGATATATGAGTAATTCTCATGGCTTTAATCTCAACATAGTCAGGCCTGAGTTTGATTTTGTTCGTTACACGAGCATCAATATCAATTATACTTTTGATACATAATTAGATTTGATAACGGAAAACCTTCTAGCAGTCTAGTACTGAAACTTATACTCTAAATATAACGTATTATTGCAAAGACGTCACCCGTAGAGACGCATTGGTTTACTATACATTTGTGCCGTTCTATTTGGAGCCCTTAAGTGTCTATCGAGAGATAGGGGCAAAACTCACCCCCTTCTTTCATCCCAGAATGATTGGAATGATATAAATAAACACAAGAAACCAGGAAATATAGCAATGACACTTTCATATCACTTGATCGCGCTCGCAAGAGTAGAAATGTCCGAGGAATGAGCAATCAAGAGGCGTAAACAGGTTAGGCATGCATTATACCATCATACATGTTGTACATGCGGATAAGTAGATCATACACTGTGATTGCCATTCGCTGAAATTCAGATATGAATGTTAAATGAATTTAAGAAACCACTTCAAGTTTTCTGTGATTTTTAATTCTTTCTAAAGGATTATATCAGTGCTCAAGCATAATCTTCTCATATTACAAAGATACAAGAGGATGTTAAAAGAAACCAAACGGTGAATGAATTACTCTACATCGATATCTAATTCCGTTAAAAAGATATTTCAGAATCATTTGTGTAGAAATGGTTGATTGGGTAAATCTACTGTAAAGATTTACGCCTTCTGCATCACTCACTTAGAAAATTAGTTTTTTTTTCTTCAAACTTTCTTTAGGTTGCAATTTTACACCAGATTCTTTTTCACTACTTTCTGACATTAGCTTTAAATTAATTCTCCGTCATGGAATGAGATTTTTAAAATCTTTTTTCACTAATTTGTTTCTTGTAAAGTACTCTTTTATTTCAGCCGGATATGCTTGATCACTGAAGTAATTGTTTACGATTTAGAAAATGACAAGGACTGCGGATCTTTTCAGTTATTTATTGAAAATGCGCCGGTGAAATTATGTTATTTGCAGTGGCGCAACAACAGGGTGGGAAGAGTGGGTAAACCCCACGGGCCCGAGCAAAAATCGAGATTTGGGGCCATGAAACTGCGATTTGTTTGTTATGGGGTCCCATAACAAATTATAAATTCCCCACGAGCCTCCAGACCCCTAGTTACGCCACTGGATTTGTTATACAAACAAGGTGAATCTTGGCGTAGAAAACTAAATATGAAGCCTCTCATCTTCAAAAATCGTGTTCTGCACTGCTTTAAAAGTATGCACAGAATTGTATTTTACCCTCCACTAAATGATAAAACAAAGTCATTTAGCTTTCACGTGACTTGGATTTCATCTCGGCAAACATATATTAATATATTATCTATCACATACAGCTCTTAGATGACAGCTAGCATATTCATGAGAGAACTACTTTTAAACAACGGACCAATTTATTTGATCTGCATGTATCAGTCATAAAGAAGCAAAAATGTAATCCATCACCTACTACTCTTCTTGCAATATGTACTCTGTTTAATAATTTGTAAAAATGTTGTTCTGCAAATAACATTTTAGCAGACGTTAAAGCTTTTAGTACAGATTAATAGCTTTTACTCGAAATTTTCAGGAAATTGTGTGTCGGTAAGAACCATTAAATTCAATATAAATCTATTTAGAGCTTATTTTGTGTGAAATTTGAAACAAACAAGATCGAAGCTTCATCGCGAAAATAAAACCAGATTAAATGCGATATGCATTCAAATTGCGTATTGTGGCTAGTTATGTATTTCAAGAACATACGTTTATGGATGAAATCATTTTTGTTTGCCAGATACTTACTGTTTTTATGTATCAAAAATTGGATAGGGAACACAAAGGAAAAAGGACAATGATATCTTCCCGCTATAGCTAATATGACTGTTTTATGCTTTGTGGAAGGGTTTTTTGTGCGAAGTAATTTGGATACAGATTATACGACATCTCGTGCAGCAGTGACTTCACGGATGCTATAAAACATATTTGTTCAATTGTATAGGTGTTTGTAAATTGCATTAAATCCCAAGATAATACGAGAGGATTTGTCTGTTTGAGTATAAAATATTCATATACACAATATCCTTCGTTTTCACATTCCACTCAACTGTTCAATTTAAGTTTGCATGTTCGTATCCTAACTTATTTTTTGAAAACAGGGTACCTCTCTTTAAGTTTCATAAGCGTTGCAACGATCTCTTTAAACGTGCACCTTCACTGTTAATACAAAGTCTAAATATTTAAGAAATATGTGACATCGTTTTAAATCAAGTTTATGACTACCAAATTCAACGGATAAAAAATATTTATTTTTTAATCAGATAGATTTGCATCTGAGTTAGGGCATTGTATTTACATATTGAAGTGATTGTTGTTCTCACAACAAGGAACAATATCTTACTAAAGTAATCTTGTAGCTGGAAGTTGGGTCAAAACGTGTCAAAATGGTCAAAAGGCGATGACACAATAAAGAAACTTTCAATAAAATGTCTGAAGTCTACTGTCTACAAACTTATATCTTAATTTCCATCGAATAAACTGGCAGAAATTATGCACCTCTTTCTTTTAGCTTCACTGTGTGGCATACAAATATTAACTTCCAGCTGCATGGCCTTTGCTTAGAAATAATGGACGATACATAAGGAAAAGAAGCTGATCCTCATTTCAAACCATCAAAATTTAATTGCTTCAACGATTAAATCTCCAAGTTGATTACAATTTCCTGGCCATTACATCACTTTGATATGTTTAAAAAAAACAAATTGACGATTTTAAAAATGGATCTCATTCAATAAAGGGGAACTTACGTGAAATGGGATGATAATCATGACTCTTTGACGTCATATTTGATCTACATATATACACCCACGAACAAGCTAAATGCTGGTTATTCTTAAGCGGCAATTGCTGGAAACGGACATGAAAGATTCGCGCCCTTACATTAGCGACGTTCTGATTTTCCACATGTTGGAAAATCGAACATCTCAAGGCCACCGAAAAAAAGTATACAATAATTATACATACACTGTACGTACATTTCGGGTATGTTTTAAGCGTTACACAGCGTGTACACTGTTCAAGAAATATTGAGTGAGGCGCTGCAAGTATCAATGTCGTAGATGTCGGGGCACAATATTGGCATGAATTTCTTTTGATTAGATGGAAGATATAGATCCTTTCCCGACTTTTGACAGTTTTACACTTTTAGAAAAGATATTCATTATTCAAAGATTAAGTCCACCCCATATGAAATTTTGTTTATCAATCACACGACCAATGGTAAGAAACTATGTAATCGCCTCAAAAGAATGATTTCATCAACCTGGTTTTGTGCCGAAATAATGTTTGTATAAGATGATGTTGTTGCTAATTATGATTAATTTCTGATACAATATCGTAACTTCATTCTTGTATAATAGGGAAATATAGTTTTAACTAAAAGTATATATCTTATCAGTCCTTCCTGTCATAGGCCAGTGAAATGCTCTAAATAAAACAAACCTATTATTTTATTCTTCTACGTATTTTACAAAAAATACCATATAGATTACAATACCAACACGACTGGAGCTGTATAAGTTTATAGGCAAACAAGAAGGGCGTAAGGTGAGTGACGCTAATCACTGGATTACCTAGTAATTTCAAGTTTTCAATAAGCAGGCTCCTACCACAAAGTGTTTCAACACACTTTCCCCTTTTCAAAGAACAACTCCAAATTAGCCACCATCATTGTTATATCATTAATTTCTTGCAACAATCGCAAAGAAGGTTCAAAGGATATTAAAGGACTATGGATATCTAGCAGATTTTAGATATGTGAAAGAGCATGGAAATCTGAGTAGAATAGTTTTTAAAATTTGTAAAAGTTTATTTGGTTTCGAAGCTATGACTAAACAAATTTTTATGACTTTTCAATTTGTGCGGAATTTGTGATATAGTAATAGAAACACATTTCAAAATCTTTATGTAATTTCTTGAATTCTGTTCTTCAAATTCAGCCAATTATGAATTCCAGAATGTCTTTTTAGATACATGCCGATTCGGGGTGTGACAAAGATCCAGCAAATTTTGTCCGAAGTTCAATTCTATATTTCAGACAACATTGACAGGGAATAAAAAACCCAAAGTTTTACAAAAGGTAATGAAGGATCTTTCCCCATTGATGTCACACATTATTGCGCAATAACAGCTTAATCTTTAACATGCTGTAAATTGGTCAATTTTTAACGAATTTTAATGGAATATTTTGCTTGTTTAATGCTTTAGATCATATTTAAAACCAAATAAGCCCATGTTGCTTCTAGATGTCAATAGTCATTTAATTATCACGGCAATAGAGGAATATTCCGTTGGTAATAGTGGCTGTTTAACAATTATTTAAAGTTCCTCCAAAAGTGAAAATCATATTTCATGCCAGCAGCTCATAGTTGTAAGGTTTGGGCAGTTGACTTTAACAAAAGCTTTCGGATTCTTGACAATAACCTCAATCAACATGTTTACTGGTCGTCAAATCAGTGCAATCAAAATGGATGACTTACAGACCAAAAGAAAGCTATGTCATTTCGATCAATCATTCTGCAACATGTCACATTTTCAGCCTTGCCTCGCCTTTGATAGTGAAAACTGTTTTTGCAAAGTTTGCTACTCAAAAGAAACATTTTACAAAAAGATGTCACTGGTACTCAATAAATATTGTTACTATCTTGAAATGTATTCACAATAGATAATTCATTATAAATTCTTTCGTACTGCTTCTGGGTGTTCTTATGGTAATGTTTATGAACGACTACAATCTTGCAGGTTTATATATGACTGATACGATTTCGTGTTTTACATATGTAGAATTTAGTATTCAATTACATTGCCTATACATTTTACACCAGGTACGTTGCAAAGCTATTTACAACGAAGCTGTTAGCCATATAATATTGTTATCAAGGCAGTGTCAGTTGTTCAGATTTCAAATATAAAATGATCTATGTCAGTGGAATGATTGATTTCAGTCAAAATATTTATCTAATTATGACAGGAAAATCATCATATTACCATCGCTTTGAGCTACACGGTATGTATGCTAATTACGTAAATTGTCTGTTTGATAAATATCGTGTCCCATTTAATTCTAAATAAGCGTAGCGACAACTTTCTGCTGCAAAATATAACGCATCTCAGTTTTGATGTGCATGTGCTGCAAAAACCTAAAATTCGTAAGAAAAAACACAATATATAGAATCACATCACCCGCGGAACAAAAGATTGAACAAATAATATGTATTGGATATTAAAGGAGACCAAATCACAGTACAAAAACAACCTACAACCATATAATTACTGAAGAAGGTAACTCAGGTCGTTAACATCTGCCAACATTGTAAGGATGTGGATGCCTTTCAAGATAACATATAAAATTTCTAGCTCACAAGAACGTTAGCGAATACCTAAGTGGAATCAGGAAACTAGTAGGCCTACATAACCAATAAGGCGTTCGAAAGTAAGAACGTATCTAAATTATAATTTCTTGTTGGGCTAACCCTATATCATAATGCATGGCGCACCCACT
The DNA here is from genome assembly GCA_020152595.1 of Chiridota heheva. Taxonomy (NCBI): domain Eukaryota; kingdom Metazoa; phylum Echinodermata; class Holothuroidea; order Apodida; family Chiridotidae; genus Chiridota; species Chiridota heheva. Next base: position 513,336 of record JAIGNY010002211.1, read on the forward strand.
CATTGCCATCTTGATAGATTGAGCCTTCCAAAGCTATTTATATCTTTACGTACTCCCACCTCTCCCCCAATTCACCAAATATATTCTTTCTGGCTATTTGACAGTAATCGTATGTTTTAAACTCCATTCACCTTTTCTGTGGTTCTATGTTTCAACCTTGATTTAAATGGGAAAGTTGGCAACATTTCTATGAAAATGTTCAATTTAAATCGAAGTGATCAGCCTGGTAAACAGGTAAAGGATGAAATATATATAATCTTTGCAAAATGTATTGATGTATTCTATCATTATTTTCTCTCTTCTTAGTATTATAGTCAAGTGCCGTTTAGAAATAGTAGTAGTAGAAATAGCCTCTCTATATTGTTGAGATGGCTTTGAACCGAAAGCTAGCTGAATACTACTGATAAGGCATCTCTGCTTTCATCGTAGGGTGGCTGATGAACCAATAGATAAACAGTAAACTAAAACTGACAAATCTTATCAAATCGCATTGTTTTGATAAAGCGTTTCACCTTCATTGTTTATCTTGAAAGCTCTGTGGCTGCTTTCAAAGTAAGTTTTGCTTAAATGTTAAAATATAACTTTTTAATTAGCATACGAACCTGTAGAAGGCAAAGTAAAGGACAACTTAACGGTGACGTCGCTCATTGCAAAAGCTTCTGAGAAGATTTACAATTGCGACGGCAATATATTGACAGATGGTCTAATGATATCTAAATTGAACATTAAGAACTTTTTTGAACGTCATATATGTATGAGTCAGACACATGCGCAGTACACCATAGTGGCAATAAAATGATGAGACTATTCAGAAAAATGAAGCTTGACAGAAACGCATACCAATAAAAACTATAAAATCTATTTGCTTTAAGCCTTAAAAGATCGAAAATTAAATGTTATAGAAACGGGTATTTCCAAACTACGGGAAAAAGGTTGATGGACAGCAATCCGATTCCAGACACACCCACTTCAAGGACATGCTGACTGCCATTATTCTTGACGGAACATGAAGACCTTACATGGAAATGGATTCAATGGACGTCACTGGTACATACATAAGGTTGAAATCAAGCTGATTTCATTTTGAATCATTATAAAGGATAGGAATGATTTCAACATTAGAACAAAATTAGAATTTTTTTTTTAGAATCCTACTAGAGACTAAAGATGGTTTCGTTTAGGCGCTTTTCATTGCCATTTTAAACAACTCGATTCTACCAGTCTACTGTATAAGCATAGTCATATTTTTTGTTTCTTATGGCTATTGTAAGGTACTATTATATGAATTTGAATAGTATCCCATTGATAAAGTTTAGAGATTACTTTGTATGCTATAAGCAATTAATTACTTATAAAATAACATATCTACTTGAGTGAAAGTTGAAGAAAAAATGTGTATGTCTTTGTGTTCACAAAAGAAAAATATGAAAATATCTTATTTCTGCAAATATATAAAATAACAATACCATTGAACTGTAGATGTGCAATTTACAAAATAGGTTTACTCTGCCAGATGTTTTTTGACCAATTTACTGTCCTAACAATTGAACTAAATTTGAAGAATCAAGAAAATAGAAAAAAAGAATAACTTACTCCACATAAAACGCTAAATATGCTTATCTAAAAATAAGCATATGTATTCAAAGACTAGCAGGTCTGTTCCATTGCATCTTACAACTTTAAGGGAAGGTAGCCTCAATGAAGAACGTGACAGCTTTTCTAACTATATATGTATCAGCCTATGATATTCAATTATTTATATCCAAAGTTTAGGATCTCTTAACGTCTCTGTTAAAATCATATACGTTTGTCAGTTACATCAAAACTATGCAAAGAAAGAAACCTGGAAGTTTTCAAACTTATTGCAATCAAAGTGAAACAGCTGGAATTTAAACTTAGACCCAAGTGTTATGTTTATTATTTATATCTTCCACATATTTTCGAACTATATCAATTATCCATATTGAAAGTTTTGGATCTCTTAATGCTGTTGAGAAAATTGTATATATATCTGTCTGTTACACTGAAAATATGTAAAAAGGGTATTTAAGAAATGAACATGAAGACTTTCCATGTTGCTTAAATATACTATAATCTGTGATTTAAACAATATATATATATATATATATATATATATATATATATATATATATTCATATATATATATATATATATATATATATATATATATATATATATATATATATATATATATATATATATATATATATATATATATATAGATATATATATATATATATATATATATATATATATATATATATATATATATACATATATATATATATATATATATACATAAGGATGCCTTACAATTCTATATAATAAACAGTAAAATTGTATATATTCTTTAAACGCATGCACAAACATACATAATTGAACAAACATGATTAATACACATGCCTAATTCTCACAATTGTTTCCGAAAAATTAAAACTTACCTTCGTGTTTAGTGCATCAATGGTTCAAGGATTCCGATTAACATAGCATTGAATAAAAAATGTCTCAAGAGAAAGAAGTTAACTCCTCATTTCGAGAAACAACCGTACAACTACTTTTGTCTAGTGAAGCTATCATCCAAATCTTTTGTGAACTGTTTCCATTATAAGATATTCACCTATTCTTGACAGTTTTCATCATAAAGAAATAGTTAAGGAGCTCAACGAAGATTGGCTCTTCTTTCCAATTAAAGAGAGATCATTGCGCAGACGCATTTCGTCATGTGTTTCGTCCGTGGTCGTCACAAGATTACTTTTACGGAAGAAGGAAAAGTTGTTGTGTTCTAAAAATAAGTCTTTCATATACTACTTGTGGAAATGGAAAGAAAAATTGTATATGTAGGAATAAAAGCAAGTAAATTGATCGCAGTGTATATCTTTTTACAATTTCTTAGTTTTGTATTGATTTATTATGAATTGCATCATATTTCATTGCATGATTTTACTCTTAGATAATATACACAGTTTAGGTTTCGAATGACATGTATATCATACATCTTTACGGATTTAAACAATATCGAACGAATTAATAAAGTTCCTTTTACTCATAAGACGTAATAAGACAATGATAACAATTATACTTCAGCCTTATATAGCGATTTTCTACAACGGTACTGTCACACAAACTGAAAACATTCCTAACTCCCTGGAGACTATTCTCAACCGCGCAGCCATCACAGCGCAGCAGTCGTTAAACAAGAACAACGTATAGACATCTATATCAATATCCACAAACACTCTATAATGTATATTATCTTAAGAGACCAAAAGTCATATTGTTGAATTTGGTCAGAACACATTTTGCAGAAACATTAAGATTGGTCACATGTCAATATATACTAAAAGCCTTTACTGCCTTCAATTGTAAAAAATTGATAAAAACAAAAAGATTAATGACATTTTTTCTGGCATTCCTCCTATAACAAGGGCAGAACATGCTTAACCATGAAAACAATAAGCAAATATCATCCAGTTCCTCTTAAAGGCTTGTTATAAATTAAAGGTTCTTATACCCTTTCTCGTACCGTAATTGCCTCGTCCTTGCCCGTAAAGGCTTGATATTAGAAACCGTTCAGTCCATCCTTTAATCAGAACCGCTACCATCATTTTTGAGAAAACTATACACAACTTTAAGTGGGTTACATGCACCAATTTTTCACGACGTGGATGCATTGTACTGTAATTACAATTAATTACAATCGTTGTTTTGTTCATCTTATCCAAGATAAAACTATACATGATATTAGCTCTGGTTATTAAATGAAACTACAAAAAGGTTTTCTCACAAAATGAAAGGAAAACAAACATTCTACCTGCTTGCGCAAGCGTTTGTCCTTCGTTTGACCTCAATTAGCCCTACAACATTCACAATATTTGCATGTTATGTATATAGGCTTCATTATACAATTTAACGAAACTCTCATTGGATAAATACCAAACTTAATTTATTCATATTTTCATTAAATAATAGTTTTGATGATTTTATCACGTTTTATTTAAATTAAGTCTGAAAACAATCAATTGATTGAGAGAATGCTTATATGACACTTTCTCTACGGTTTCCATTTCAGTTACCTACTTAACGGTGATTTGGTAAAACCACGACTTCTGTGGTTTCTTCCAGTTTATATTGTTTGTGAAAGAACTGTTTTGATACTTATGGGGTTTCCCGTTCATATAAAGAGCATGATAATAATTTTCTTGCTTTCCATGTGGTTGTAAATTTAAAGTTTTGCGGAAGGGTAAAGTGGTTATAGATGAAAAATTGTTTATTCAAAACTTCCACGTCAAAAACGTCGAAAAGATCAGAGAGATAATCAATGATCGTCAATTCCTAACAAACTTTTCTTTCATCTTTGCGGTAGAATCAAAGCGGTAACCTCTTAGAACTTTTACTTCCCATAGTCTTATCTGATTCCATGTCGAATAGTTTTGTTACAGAAAAATCAATCCCAAGTTGTTTCATATGACTGCATTTGCTGCTGTAAATAGCGTTTGCCTATTCAAACATTTTGGTTGTCTTGAATAACTGACATATATGCTAATTCCAATTTAACGGTCGAGATTTTTGACTCATTTAAGAGAAACTTATTCATTATGTAATCTACGAAGTTGCCCAAAACAAAATTGAAGATATTGCAATTTTTCTTTAGCATTACATTTTGTGCATGACAAACTTTTCATTTTACATTCAGCTTTCGATACAGCTTATGATCAGTTGAAGAATATTGTGATATGTTCGAAAGTTATCACCCCAAGTTCACCCTACCTATGATATCTCTCAAAAGTCAAACAACCAGAGGACTTGGAACGCATACGGAAGGACAATGACCGCTTAGCCTATTAAAAGTACACCCAATGAAACAAGTCATAAAACGCAATCAAATCATACGAGTGACTTTAAAACAAAACGAATAACTCCCTCTACTACCCCAGAAGAACGACGTTTATTTGATTCATTTGATGAAGCTGTCCGAATTACGTGTCCTCGATGGTAGGTGTACCGATAACGTCTGATGAATATGCTTGAAAAAGTGTCATTTGATTAATGTTAATTTTCTATCCTTATATATAGGTTCAATACAAAATACAAAAAACGGTACTTTCTCATGTAACTTTATTGAAGCCCTGAAACCATTGAATTGAATTGTGTAATTTCAAAATTAAGAAAACATATACACAGGCTATATACGAAACTCGTACTCGCAAGAATGATATTCACACATGAAATATTTCAACTAGAATATTCATAAACAAGATTTTAGAAAGATTATACAGATACGTAAAACGATTAACGTAACAATCTCTCTTTACCATACTATCGTCTCGTTTACTATTTTACGCATTTTTGTTCATATTCGACAATTAGTGAACTACATTAGTGTGAACAGACCATTATCTATAACATATTTTAATGCCTTAATGTTATGTATTACTTTCGCGGGGAACTAATCTAACCAGGTATCCCTTGCTAAATCACTTAGTGCTTGATAAAGTTCTTGGATTCATTAAAAAGAAACATTAAAAACAGTAAGATTATTATCTACCTACTGTGGTGTAGCGGTTATCATACCTGTATACAGACCACGAGGCCCTGGGTTCAAGCCTGGGTTGGGTAGACACGCCAGTGTACCACGGCTGGTTATCAAAGGCCGTGGACATTGACTTGATCGTCGATGTTATGTCTGTTCGTACGTCGTACCTGTGTACTCGTCCGGGTCGTATTAAGCGTCTCGTGATAGCATTGTAACTAGCATAACCGAATACGCAGGCGACGACCCCGTCATTGTAATTGTGTGTTCACTCGTCGTCGTCGTCGTCGCTTCGGAGTAAGATTATTGAAGTGATCAGTACTTCAGAAAATATAACCACCTTTCGTTATGCAAACTTATGAAGAGATTAAACATCCTGCATTTTTATCAGAGCTTTTTATGCTCTGTTAATTTTAAAACAGGCGTTTATCTGCAAAACAGGCGTATATCTGCAAAACAGGCGTATATCTGCAAAACAGACGTATATCTGCAAAAGTGATGTATCTCTGAATTAATACCAGCACTATGAAAAAACAAAAACTATCATAAAGCATATCACTAATCAGACTAGATTTCTTGGTAGAGCAAATTAATATTGAGTGATTACCAAATTTGTTGGGGATTATTTGATTACATTTTCAAACCATATTACAAGTAAACTTGAACTAATCAAATTTCTCCTTTCCACCCTTCCCGTTTTAAACATTGTTGTCCCTTTTTGCCTCAACGTTTATTTCTCTGTGGCCTTCCTTCATTACTTTTCTCGAAAAATCATGTTCGAATGATATTTTCATATCCTTACAGATGTGATCAAGTTTGGTGTTAATATAGGAATATTAAATCGCAGACAATTGTAGACAACCCACTGAAATAATGGACAAATTGAGAGACACAATAGCAGGCATGATTTCGTTGTTTGAATTTCATTAGAAAATAATTTTGTGGTTCTAAAATATGGCAATTGTTTTTTTATAGAGTCGAATACTTGAGTACGGAACCTGTCAAGAATATGCAACTGCGACGATTTTTGTCAAAGCATCCCCATCACGGCAAAACTGTCTACGTTTCACTTTACACCATCACTATATATCATTGTCTTTGAATAAGAAACGTCCTTCACAAAAAAAGCACGCAAAAGTGTAAACACAGAGTAACAAAAGAGAGGAGGAAAAACTAATTATGTACATGACAGAATATGATTAAAGACATCTTAGAAATTATAAATAATGAAAGATGTGCAGTATAGTTATTCATGATCCAGAAAATTGTATAATTTTCCAGATTACCAATCTGTGCCACGGTTAGCCTTGAATTGCATAATGGGAGATGGTTTACTGATACTGAACCATCAATCGAAGCTATCTCCTGGATTGCTTGTACTTAAGCTATACTAATACTAACACGTATACCTAACGAAATGGTATTAAATATCTAGGTTATAGAAAGGAGTAAGTCATTCGTTGACATGGCTATTCTTGGTGGTTTTCCACGTATTAGCGCCAAACAGATTTACTGATGGAGTTGCGATGATCAAATTCCTACTCTGGCTTGAAAGTAATTGTCCATTCATCCCAGCTTGTCCACTAAGGTAAAGGATACTACTTCCTCTTCTCCTACAGTTTTCAGTAGTGGTGTTGATCCTCTTGATCTTGGTTTTATCCTGTTAATTTTAGGTCCAGTCTTTGCTGATATGGCTGTGACTGTGTAAAAGGAGGGTACAGTCATATGCATAGTCAAGGTCATCAAAGTATGCACCACATGAATAGGTGGTATACATGAGCAGCACTGCTTATCATGCATTTATATGTGCTCTATATGAGGGATATGAACTTTGCTAGGATTACATAATTCCTCAGTATTATCTACAAAGGTCTTCCTCAAATGCCTTTTCATACAACAGTCAATGCAGTATATGCAGAGGGATGATTTTCACTCCATTGACTGCTCTACTAGCATACGCAGTGTGGTGACACATGATCTTGCAGGAACCCAACTTGCCGGTCTCGGAGCTTAACATCAACTTGTGACTTCATCATATCTATCAAACAGGAGTCTATTTTAAACCGTTCTGAGCTGTTAGTGTTATAACGGTATTTGAATATATTCTTAGACCCTCTAAAAAAATCAATTAAGCTGTAGCATTACTTAGAATTGTTACTTTTGAACAAGTTTACTCCCCTACAACAGAATGATACAGTCAACTTTAGGTGAGGAAGGAAGAAGGACGAGTATAGAGCACCACACTTTGTTGCATACATTATCCCAAAGCTATGTCACTGTATACTCCATCAAAGGTTTATTCTTCTTTCTACCTAACTGGTTTGAAAGAGCGTCGGGGATAACATTAGGAAGAAATGGTTGAGGAAATATCTGGGAGAAAGCCTTGATGGTATTGAAACATGAAAATCAAGGAACAGTGATTAATTAAATCAAATACGTTGAGCATGATTAAATACAAAAAAAGATGGAGTGGAAGAGGAATTACAATGAGCATGTGGAATAACTCGAATGCGTACCTTGTATAAGTCTGTGAAAAACCATGCAGCATCAGGATGAATATAATTTTTCTAATTTGTTTCAAACTAAATATTTGTGCAAAATATATTTTTGTTTCATTCCTCGGAAGTACGGTTGAAGCAGCATTTAAATCGATGTTCATCTGAAGAAAAAATATTTTTCACATCGTATACTTCCAACTTGTATATAGTTTTCCAAAGAAAACTTTCTCTACGTAAATATTACAAGATCTAATTTTGAACTCCTAGACCTTGCTGCTGACGTAGTTTCTTAAACTGTCAAACAACATTTTGATCTCTATTGTAACTCTTCTTTTCCATGAATATTACGCAGGAAAGATCCAATCGTAAAATGAAGAGATATTTTAGAGTATAAGCGTTTGCTGTTGATTTTTTGGACATTGACAAGTAATTTTGAAAATCACAAAACCAATGCCGCTCCCATTTGTTATCGATTTCCAATCTTGAACAACAAAAGCATTCATTTTCAAAGAGATGCCGAACGACAAACAAGAAGTAAGAAAATATTAAGCATTTAAATTTTGTATCAAAGAGCATAACTTAAATCGCTTTGATCTACATTATATAGATCGATTAACCATCAACATCAGAGGCAAGGTTGGATAATAATTCGAGTATAATAAATAGCACCAAAATAAACGAAATACATATATACCTGTATACAGACTCACAAACCGTCAAAAAGCGGTAGATGATTGATTTGAAAACCAGAGAAATATGCACCAAATGAAATATTCCTGAAGGTTTGTCAAATAAAATTGATATAATAAATGTAGACACCCATTCATCAGTTTATCTTACGGATATAGAAATTATGCTAAGTTTCTCATTGCTTCTGTATAAAACGAAACAACAAAAGAACAAATTGCCAAACAAGGTAAAAATATGTACCGCTAACATTTTCTTATTTCTATTAAGTGACAGAGAATATGAGTTTGCTTCGACCTTTATTGCTGTCTTAGAATATCTTTTTTTTTTTATTTTATAAAATGTCGCTCATTTCCACACAATAGCATACAAAATATCCCATTTGTGTAATTCCTTTAACAGAACTTCACAAAACGAGAGTTTGTTAGT
>JAIGNY010002211.1:527500-530000 GCA_020152595.1 Chiridota heheva
TATATGAAAAGGAAACGAATGACAATTTTTTATTTGAAAAATAACATGATTGGATGAAAGATACGAGAGATGACATGTAAACATTTTCTTCGTAAACAATATGATAAGATCACAGAAAAGTGTGAAACTGCTGCATCACTATTTCGTTTGGTGACTGTGCTCGCAGTGATGTTATGTGGGACATACAGTGATCTTTGCGTCATTTGCACGGACATGGTAAAGTAGAATCACGCATCAAACAAACGAACGGAGGCCTGTAGTGCATATCCAGCATACACGTGGGAGGAGCCGCGACTCTTGAGTGTTGCTGAGGACCCTGGATACCTTCCTTTATATGTCTGACTTGATTTGATACTAAACGCATCTGCGGCTGGGAAATTGGTTTCTGCAGATTAAAACATAAAGATTGTTAGATAAGTTACGGTGTATACGAACTATTTCTCTGATACCATACATTTACAAGAGGAGAATGAGCAAATACATTGAACATGTTTATTCTAAAATATGGGCCATGAAATACCCAGAGAGTGAAGAGCTTAAACCTCGAAATCTTGATATGTAAATATCATAGATTGATAGATAAGCTTTTCGTAATCATAATTATTTTCTGACATAGTATTCAAGGGTATTTATTATAGAGTACTAAACTATAACACACTTTTAAAACTTTTAGGACTCACGTGATCATCTATATATATATATATCTATATATATATATATATATATATATATATATATATATATATATATATATATATATATATATATATATATATATATATATATATATATATATATATATATATATATATATATATATATATATATATATATATATATATATATATATATATATATATACATATATATATATATATATATATATATATATATATATATATATATATATATATATATATATATATATATATATATATATATATATATATATATATATATATATATATATATATATATATATATATATATATATATATATATATATATATATATATATATATATATATATATATATATATATATATATCTTTCAAAGGTGGTTGTAATTGATAAACGAACCTCCTTTGAACAATAAATACACTTTTTTAAGCCTTTACGTAACCAATAATCTATCATAAAACTCAGAGCATAGGATTTTGCCAGAGTAATTTAAAAGAATTATTTCATGAAGAAATGCGGCTTAAATTACACGTTTGAAAGGTATTATATTTTCGTTATTAAAAGCAACCTTGAAATGTTCATTGGCGTCTAAACTTACTTTTCCGTGGTCTTGGTCTCTTCGTCATACTGTACTTGGGACCATCATTTGTGTCCAGCGATGGTCCATATCTGGTTGGTGATGGACTTTCTTTTTCTGAGCATTGAAAAAAAAAAAAACAATAGGACGGATAATATGTACAAGGCTGAGACTGGACCCAATCTTTAGTTTAACTATACACCATATAGCTGTTATATGTATGACTTGAAAACAACGATTGATCGTCGTTCATGTACATTTATGCTGTATTCCATTCTGACAAGGTATAATAAGAGGACATTTGCTAATAATATGTCACAATTTTCCGCAGTGGAAATTAAAGGGGAAGGTAAATGCATTTAAAGGCAAACCTTTCAACGACTCTATTTTTTGATTACCTGGAAATTCTCTAAATCAGGACTACTTTGAAAGCGGTGTAAATAGTTGGCATTTACCTTAAATCTAGTAACAACGGAACTAGGCTCTCCTGGATATACTTTTAAGAAATATGTGTCTAAAGGTCTCCTTAAACTTTTGCGCATGGAATAAATGATTTCATTTTGAAGTACAGTATTTGTACATGTCATGATTAAGTTTAAGTTTATTACACATATATGGCGCATTATCTAAATAACTTATTCTAATGCGCCTTACAAAATATGCATTTAAAGAAAATAAATACAAATGTGTAAATAAGATAAGCATGAAATATAAAGAAAACAATGAACAAAAAAAAATATGATGACATGAAAGCACAATTAAATAAGTGAGTCTTAAGCAAGGTGTGGAATTGTTTAAGGGATAGAGCAAATTTGATTGAAAGAGGTAAGTCATTCCAAAGTTTTGGGCTAAATACTTGCAGAGAGCAATCGCCATATGTAAGTTTACTTTTTGGAACATAAAGGATGATGTTGTTTTGAGAGCGAAGGCGGTAACTGGTTTGTTTATAATGAAACATTTCGGTCAAATATAATGGGGCCATGTTATGAAGGGATTTAAAAATGAGTATTACAATTTCAAATTTAATTCTATATGAGACGGGTAGCAAATGAAGATTTTGCAGTAGATAAAGTAATGGAGTGAAACGGTTGCTTCTTGTGACGAGCCTTGCAGCATAATTCTGAATACGCTGCAACTTGTTCACTGTAACACCTGGCACCTCTGCAAGGAGGACATTGCAATAATCTATGCAGCAATAGGCACAATATATCGCCAAACCTTTTTCATTCAAAAATAACAGCA